>MVJL01009763.1:0-57289 GCA_002156465.1 Macrocentrus cingulum
TGATTCGGTAAATATAAATAAATTTGGATTCGCGCGATTGAACATTGAATTAAATTTCGAGTGAATTGTGCTTTTGAGTACAATTTTCGACGATCATATTCTGTTTATTGACTTTGGATATCTTTTTCTTTTGCTTTTTTTTTACTTCCGGATAAGTGTCAACGGTCATATGAAAAATCATTCGAAGAAGTTATACACGCGATGAAAAAATTGGGTCTCTCGTTTAGTCCGGATATTATTTATGCAGATTTTGAGATAGGAATTCATTTGGCGATTAATAAAGTTTTACCCGACATTAGAGTCGCGGGACGCCGGTTTCATTTAGCCCGAAGCTGGTGGAGGAAAATTCAAGATCTCGGTTTAAGCGTAGAATATCGGAAAAAAGATTCAGAAATAAGTAAATTTTTAAAACTGTTTTTTGGATTACCACTCTTGAATCCGGCCGACGTTTCAGAGTGTTTTGTTGATGATCTGATGCCAATAATGCCAAAGGACGAAAAAGTTGTGAAATTCTGCGATTATGTTTTGGAAACATATATTTCAGAATTTTCGACCTTTCCACCGGAAATATGGGCAAAATTTTGTTCTTCTGTTGTTCGTACAACAAATAGCTGCGAGGCTTTTCACTCGAAATTTAATTCAATGTTCAATCGCGCGAATCCAAATTTATTTATATTTACCGAATCACTGCTGAATGTTCAATGTGAGGTTTATATAAAAATGAGAAGCTCTTCACCGAAACGTTCGGATAATTGCGAGAAAGAAGCTTTTATTCAACAAAATATGTCATATTTTGAATGTAATGCCATAGATAGACTTAAGTTTGTAGAATTAGTTAGTAGAAAATTTTTACCAATTGAAAAGTTTTAAAATAAGATCACCAAAACGTTCGGATAATTGCGAGAAAGAAGCTTTTGTTCAACAAAATATGTCATATTTTAAAATAAGGATTAGTTATTAAGAAAACTCGATGTGTGCGAGAGTGAATTAAAAAGCGCACATCTTGAAATATTTTTAAACACGCCAGCAAGATGAGCAAATATCTTGGAGCCAGTCCAGATGTGTGCGAGAGTGAATTAAAAAGCGCACATCTTGAAATATTTTTAAACACGCCAGCAAGATGAGCAAATATCTTGGAGCCAGTCCTAAGCCTGGGAAAAGTGTGAAGGGAAATATTTCAAGATGTCTTCCAGCTGTAAAAACGTGAGTTGAGCACCACTGGATAATTTCCACCCATACATTTTTTTTAATAATTTACATTGATTAATGACCAAGGGGGGAAAAATTCCGCGGACGCAACTCGGACAGGGATTAGAGACCCGGGCCGCAACTCGGACTAGGGATTAGTTGCCCGGGACGCAACTCGGACGGGGGGTTGGAGACCTGGGCCGCAATTCGAATACGGTTTTCGACTTGGACGCAACTAGTATACACCCAGTGCAGTGAGGTCGTTTGCGTAAACACAAAAAAAATGTTAAAACAGTGGGTGATGAATAATATTATAAACAAATGCCATTAAATTCACGATGAGTTCATTTTTTTTTCTATGGACTCTGTACTTGTATAATGTTTTAATTATTAAAGTCGAGTTCAAACAAACGCGAATTGTCAAAGAGAAAAAAAAACAACATAGAGCTTGAGTATATATAATATATACAGATAGTAATATGTGTATACTTTATTATATATGATTATAAATATTATATTTATAATCGCGAGCGCAATAATTTTTTCGCAACAAATGAGATTTCTATCATATATATATGATGGGTTTTTTAAAACTCAGTGCAACATTCAATATATAAATATATATAGAGAAATGATTGCAAATTGTTATATTCAACACATAAGACATTCCTGATATTTTTCAAGGCCTTTTTGAGGGAGAAAGACAGTCCAAATAAACTTCAATAATATATTGCGTCACTAATGCTAAAAGAAAATACTTTTTCGTCATAGCGGGAGAAAAATAGTATGTTTACCTCGGGATACAAAAGAGGTTATTTGACCGTGAATTCCTGAAAACTTTTCACGGTCGAAATGACCTTTTTTCCTCCCTTGGTGAACAATGTACTATTTTTTTTATTAAAAATTCAATAACTCTGTAGATATGCGAGATAACGAAAAATTTTATTAGAGTGAAAAGATGAGAAATTTAATTTTTTGAAAAAAATGTAGAATAAATTTTTATCAGATTTTAATTAGTTTTCAAGATATTTTGAAAAATATAAATTTTTCAAAAACATAGAGAAATATAAAAAATAGTACATTGCTCACCAAGGGAGGAAAAGAGGTCATTTCGACCGTGACCGACAGTTTACTGCTACTTTTCGGGAGCAATTTTGCTCAGGGAAAAGAGGGAGCAAAAACCCTTTTTTCTCCCGCTATGACGAAAAATTTATTTAACATTTTTTGTTGAAAATTTAATTGCCAATCATTCAACTTTTATAAAATTTTTCGATATTTTGTTTATTTATCATGTTATTGCTAAAAAAAATTAGAAAAAAAATTACAAATTTTTTTTTATAACGAACAAATGTTTTAAAACTCATTCTAAATACTCATTAATTATTAGTTTAAAATTTTTTTAAAAATTTTGCATTAGTGACACGATTTGCTCGAATATGTCAAGTGATTTTGTTATAATTAAAAAATTTACGATTTTTGAAATTTTCATTCACAAGAGATAAATATTGTGTATAATGAAGATTGAAATTAATTAATTTGTTGATAATGGCGTCAGATGCATGAAGATTGGTGAATTTTTGTTTTGTTTTTAACTATCCCCCGCAATGTACTTATATTTTTTTCAAACGCTTTCTATTTAATCGCTATATTTTTGCATGATATCTGATTTTTTTACATACCACATTCCGAATATGTTTTTTTTTAATAATCGAATTAATTTGAAAAAATTTAAGTGTAAAATTCACTAATCTTCCTCATTGCACAGTGGCCTGTCTGTAAAATTATTACAACTTATGATATTAAATGCTTCCAATACACTGTACCATTACAAATTTATATAAATATATTATATATTAGTTTTATGAGTTTCTGGACATGAAAAAAATAAAATAAATCACGACCATATTGTCCAGCGTGAACAACAAAAAAACTTGGAGATGTATTTTATAACAATTTATTCGTCTCTTTTCTTATTTTCAAACGAAGAAAAAAAAAAAAACGTAAACGCAAGTGATAAGTGATATTGTTATAAATAATGAATACGAAATAGTTTGTAATTACAGCCAAAGGCACACACACACACACACGCACCAGTGCGAGTTTGACTCAGAAAAACCAAAAAAAAATCCATGGTAAAAAATAGTTAAAATCTATAACAGTATGATAAAAATACGAGTGAAGGGAAAAATAGGTATATATTATTATTATATACATAAAACAAAAAAAAAATTGTACTTCTTGATTTGTAGAAGCTTCGGTTATCCGCGACAGGCATCGTGTTCATGTTCGTATAAAAAAACTAACATGTAAAGAAGCACAAAAAAAAATGATGATGCTTGTAATACTCATTTATTATAGTGTTAACATTTAAGAAATATATTTTTATATAATTATAGCATAACTATATATGATTAAATAATAAAAAGTAACCTCGGATCGTTTGTTCGGTCGTTAAAAGCCAAAAAAAGTATAACAAATACAAAATGTATCTCGCGTGATCGATGCTGTTAAAAAATGAAAAAACTTGTTGCATTTGTATAGCGGCCGCTTTTTTTTAAATAACACACGTTCCACTCGCATTTTATATACCGTATATAATTCATTTATTCACTCGATAATTCCGCGAGGTTAATGAATATTTAATTCTACACACGATGACAATAAATTCGAAAAATTGAACAACGAGACATCTAGCGTGTACATTCGTAACTACATTCAAGTTATGGCGCCACAAGATGGCCGACGGCGTCGTTTATGATCGATTTTGATGAAAGAAAACAAAAAAATACGAAATGTTCAAGATGGTTTAAAATGAATTAATAAAAAAAAAAAAAGAGTACATTTTTACGATTGTTAAAGCAACGATTAAAGCACCATACGATGCCTTCCGTGAACGACCGAGCTTGCCTAGTTGCCGAATACTAAAAAAAAAATGACAAAGTGAGATGAGATAAAATACGTGAGACGTTATTTCAGTGGAAAAACTTTTACTAAATACCTTTAAAAAAAAACAACCAACGAACAATAAATACATTCACTGAAATAATTGAAACGTAATAAGAAAACTTTCACGTGAGTAAAATATATATACCATCGGTTATGCAATTGAGCTTTCCATGACACTTTATACATGTGTATAAGAAATACCCAGAATTAATGACTCAAAAAAAAATATACGAGCAAATTTGTATATATAGAAAATACTCAAATACGACAGACAATAATATACCGCTGTTTCACATTAGATTTAACGAAAAAAAAAAGTAAAAAAATTATAAAAAAAAGAAAAAAAAATTAGTGACTTAGGTGATGAGTAAAGAAAAAAACGACATTATATATACACATAGGCATAAAAGTCATATAAAAAACCAAATTTGCTAAAAAAAAAACAAATAAATTGGTATGTATATTATATATATACACAAAAAAATGGCGGGGACGAGTATATATTAAAAAATTGCCATGGGGCAAAATTGTTTAAAAAAAAAAAAAATAAAAATTGAGAGAAAAAAATCGTAATAAAGAGTATAATAATGCGGTTCTAGCCATGATGTAGTGTTGGCAGTCTTGGAGGATAATATACATAAAAAAAAAAAACACTAATAAAAAATATTAGTAGTGAGTGCAATTTCGAAAGTGTGTGTTTTCGTGCAAACACAAAGGAAAAAAAAACGAAAAAAGAGTATTTGTATATTTTATCTCTTTGGATTATAATGCGCTATATTGTTCTTATAATTCGCGAACACGGAATTGGTGGGTGCTGTTCACACTATGTCGCTATATATAATGTTTTTCCTTTTTGCGCACCAAAAAAAAACTCAAATAATAATAATAACAATAATAATATTAATAATAATAATATTAATTACTTGTGTGCGAGACATTATATGACGCGAGGGCGAGAAAAAGAATTAATGGGGAAAGATGAATAAAAAAAAAAAAAGAATAATAAATATATATTGTAATTGTGACAAAGTTCCATCCATAATAAATAAATGAAAAAATAATAATTATACAGTTAGGCCGACTATTCCGCCAGTTCGTGCCTTTTTTCTGCAGGGAGAGTGTGCTCGTTATTTCGAATCCGATTCTGTGTAGCGCCGTGTGACTGTTTTAAATGCAGGAAAATATGTATCTTTAATAATAATAATAATAATAATAATAATATTAATATTAATAATAATAATCTTGCAGCAAAGAGGAATTGTGTCGACGCGATTGTGAGTGATGCGTGAGTGATGAATGTTTGTTGATGTGTATCAAGTGCACTTGCGAATTTGTTTTTTTTTTTTTTTTTTTAAAAAAAAGCAACATCTTCTGTCATGCAAACAAATTAATGAGTGTGCATGATGATCCGTATATAAATTAGATGAGTTGAAAAAAGAAAAAAAAATTAATAAGAAAGCCTAGATGCTGCAAATATTGTGCATGTAGTTTTGAGTTTAATTTTAGCAGACCTATTTATGGTTCAATGTATTTTTCCATAAATTTTATGCGGCCAAAACATGCAAAATGAAATAAAAGAAGAAAAAGAAGAAAACGTTGAAAAAAAAGAAAGAAAATGAGAAAACAAAAAGAAATTTGACACTAATTTTATTGACTTAAAAAAAAAAATAATTTTTCCATTCCATTCTATGTAAAATTGTTTTTTTCAATTTTTTTTTCTCGTTTTTTTTTTGTATTTACTCTGTGCAAAAAGAAAAATATATCACATAGTTTATATATATTGCCCAGGAAAAAAAAAACCGAAAAAAAAAACGTTTGTACATTATATATAATTATAAATTTTAATTATAAAATGCATTTCATTTTTCTCTTATGTTTTTATTCAATTAGTTTGTATGTATTTGTAAGTTAATTTCGTTATTGAATTAATATACTTTCGTATAATAATATTAAAGTGTCATTCGGTCAATAAAGATGAATGATTTCTCATAAAATTTGTCTTTATTCATTTATATCATGTATATTTTTTGATAATTCAACTACTAAATCTGTTGCAGGATACTTTGGAAGGTTTAAATTGTACTAAAAATCAAGTTGTTGATGCAGTAGAAGCGGCATGCCCCTCGGTGGCATCGGGTGGTGCTTTATTTCTCTCGGAAGATATGTTTTTAAGTCAGTATCGAGCAGTATTTAAGTCCTGCACCCGTTCGGTCGCTCGCTGCTTGTGCAGAACCTCAATCTCCCGCATAAACGAGCTGATATCTTGGTCAGCCAAGATATCCAACATCTTTTGCTGGAGGATTGTTAGCATCTCTCGATTCTTGTCCTCCGTTTTCGACACTCTTGTCTCTCTGCGCTCGGCCTCTTACTTCTCATCTAGCGCGTCGTCTGCGAAGCGGATAGTTTGCGATTTTACGGCAGATTCTTTCAACTGAAATGAAAAATGTTGCTGACTAACAGTATGTAAAAAATAGGTGTTCTATAGTACCTTTTGCATTTTTATGCAGTTTTTTACACTGGATCGTGTATAACAATTAATTTGCTATTTTGTAAGCAACTCCTCAATATTTTCCGGAGACATAAATTTTCGAAACAATGGGAATAAGGGCGCGCGCGTCCCCCCTTTTTATTTTTCAATTCAGTTTTTCGCGATTTCCGGCTAAAGATTAATAGTTACAGAAAATTTTGTAGAATGTTTTTTATAGAAAATTTGATTCCCGATAATTTATTAAGAGTATTATTTGTCGATATCTCTTTTATTTATCAAGTTATTTTTGAAAAAACCTAAATTAATTTTAGTTTTTTCGTGATAACTCGGTAAATACGCAAGATATTGCACAATGATATACTACATAAATTGTGGGAAATTTAATTCTACATAAAAAACGTTCAATAGAATTTTCTGTAACTATTAATCCGTAGCACACAATTCCCAAAAAACTAAATAAACAAAAACACCTTTTTTATTATTCAAGCGTTGGGTCATTCCTTAAATAAAGTACATTAATTGTTATATATCACATTAAATATACTGTATAAGATGAACAATACTAGTTTGAAAAAAAAAAAAAATAATACCGTCGCCCAGGTTTGATCCCGCGACGTCGGGAGCCGCGGGCGAGCACTTGGTCACTGTGAATTTAGTAGAAAAGAATTATTTACGTTACACCGGCGTGAACCGCAGACTGTCTACAGTCACGGCATTTACAATAACAAAAAAAATGTAAATTGTATGAAAAAAATTAGAATTCTCACGTATTTATTTAATTACTCAGTGCTGTTTTTAAATAAATCACTGCATGGCGACCTGAAAATGTTGCAAAACCGTAAAAGTGTTGAATTGCCCATAAAATTACAGGCAATCGAAGAGTTAAAAAAAGGCACACCAACCAAACAAGTTGCAACTAACCTCAATGTTCCAGTGATGACAGTACAAAAATGGCTCAGTCAGGAACAACAAATTCGAGAGTTCAGTGCATCCACAAAAGACATAAATAATCGAAAAAGAGTTCGCAAGCCTGACAATCAACGTGTAGATGAGGCACTGTATATATGGTTTAGAGAAAATCGGAAAGCCGGATTAACTATTAGTGGTTCCACATTAAAAATCGAAGCATTGCACTTTTGGCGAAATTTGGGTGGTTCTGCGGACTTTCGGGCTAGCCAAGGTTGGTTATCTAAATGGAAACAACGCCATGGAATAAAAAATTGTAATATAACTGGTGAAAAGTTGTTCGCTGACACAGCAAATGCATCTCAGTACAAAGATTGCTTTCAAAAAATTATTCGAGACGAACAACTAACGCCAGAACAGATATTTAATTGCGATGAGATGGGCCTCAATTATCTCAGTATGCCCAACAAAACGAAGAAAAAAAAAAGGTGCAACGCGCGATCCGGATGTCATGAAAAAAAGAATAAGTGTTTTGGCTTGTTGTAACGCTGCAGGTACCTTGAAAATTCCTCTTGTGGTTGTGGGAAAATCCCCGAAGCCTCGTGCACTAAAAAATCTATCAAAGTTGTCAGTCAAATATTTAAATCAAAAAATGGCCTGGATGACGAGTGACTTATGTGAAAAATGGTTTCACGAAGACTTTGTACCTGTAGTCCACAATTTTTTGTCAACTAAAGGATTGCCACTAAAAGCAATTCTTCTCATGGATAATTTCGCAATACACCGAAAAAATCTGGTATCAGGAGAAATTAGAGTTCATTTTCTACCTCCCAACACAACTTCCATTATTAATCCGATGGACCAGGGCTGTTTGCAGGCATTGAAGTTGGGATATCGTCAATGCCTCATGACTTTTGTATTGGAGGAATTAAATAAAGGTGAAAAACTAATTGCAACAATGAAAAAAGTGAGCCTTCGTGAAGTTATCAACTGGATTTCTGATGTATGGGAGAAAATGCCTCAAACGATGCTAATCAAATCGTGGAAACCGGTGAGAATACAGCTTGATGAATTTTTTTTAAGCATCTAT
Organism: Macrocentrus cingulum; assembly: GCA_002156465.1. Taxonomy (NCBI): domain Eukaryota; kingdom Metazoa; phylum Arthropoda; class Insecta; order Hymenoptera; family Braconidae; genus Macrocentrus; species Macrocentrus cingulum. The sequence continues at coordinate 8,619 of MVJL01009763.1, forward strand.
ACTTAGTTTACTACATAATATCTGTTACAGTTATGGCCCGAAGTTGAGATAATCTTCAATACAGTAGATTTAAAAGCTCTCATTAAGCTGAATCAGATAAATGAAATGGTAACCTTGTTCCACGCAAAGTTACAGAGTAATGGAATTAACGTGAATTTACAAGAAATTGAAGACTGGCTTAATCCAACTCAAGTTCTGGATGAAGATGAAGTTTTAGATACCGCAGAGATTGCGAAAATCTTCCAATCGGATGATACATCGGAGATTGCGCCAATAAATTATAATCTAAGTGAAATTCCCTCCAATTTTCGTAAAGTCGAGCCTCATGTCGATGTTGTGCAATGCGAAATCCCATTAAAAAAGAGAAAGTGCGAAATTTCATTGAAAAAGAAAAAATCTCTTGAAGCGATGGAGCAAGATCTCGAAATATTTATTGAGCACATAAAACAAAGTAAATATTTCAATGATACAGATTTGTGTGTATTTATGAGTGCTCGGGAAAAACTGCGAGTTGAAAGACTATCGTCAAAAACACTGGATGTGATATAAATATATTTATAAGTATCTAATAAGAATATTCTTATAAAATTTGTGATTATTCATTTATATCACACATTTTCAGATAATTCAATCACTAGATCTGTTCCATGATATTTTGGAAGGTTTAAATTATATTCAATCTCGAGTTTTTTAGGCACAAAACGTCCTCCAAGATAGTGATGCTTTCCCTTAAAGTGTCGAGCACACATTTTTGGTGCTGTGAGTGAAATTAAAACTTCTGGATTAATTGCACGCTCTAAAGGGCCATTTTCCACGTGCCAACCCGACGGAATATCAATGCTACAAATTTGCCTGTTCGCCACAAGAATATTCATTATGGGAATGAATTCTTCTCTAACTGGAGGCTTGAAACTAAAGCCAAAAAGGGCATCGACAATACATCGGTAATGTTTGTCGTCAAACTTGGGGTAAATAGTGTCGAATATTGGAATGTCATTCTCTCGACACTGATGAAGAAGATTTTCGTAGAGTTTATTGGCCGTTTTCTTGGGATAGTAAATTTCCGGCTTGTACCCGAGTAGAGCCAAGTGTCTTGCACACACTAAGCCATCTCCACCGTTGTTTCCTGGTCCACAACAAACTAAAACATCATTTGACTTGTCGTCGAGAAGAGGATATGACTTGGCAACAGCTACCGCACAACTTTGACCCGCCAATTCCATTAATTGATCCACACTGAACTTGTACTTGTCAAAGAGGTCTTTGTCAATATTTATTGCCTCTTCTTGACTCAGAAATTTCACCATGTTGTAACCTCTCGTTGACGCAGTGCGAAAATATTGCCGTGATATCTTGACAACCGACGATACTTTGGCAATCGTTGAGACTTTTATCAATCTAAACATCGAGCTGTATAAAATTAGTAAGGATAAAAACACTCATTTGTTGGTAAACACTCACCTTTTGCAATTCTGTATATTTATTTACATTTACCTGTAGTATAAAAATAACACGGCGGCCATGATACAAAATGGCAGCCAGCTGAAGTACTCTCTTACATCGTTGCGACCTCTTGCATGAAAAAATAAAATCATCTTCGAAAAAAAAATGAGTTTTTATTATGTTTATCTATAATAAATTATTGTTATCAGTTCAATATTTAACAAAACTATATTTACATCACGCATAGTTTCTGTATTATGTGAGTTTTCTCGTCGTTTGGTTCCGTTATTTTATGAAAAACTTGTCGGCCATTTTGAATGATGTCCGCTTACCCGCCATTTTCGATAGACGGCGTAAAAACAAAATTTTTTTTTGATCGCATTTTACCAGTCTTGTGTCAACTATCTATTCGATGATATAATTGCGTCAAGTATCTAACCTGTTCGCCTACATTATTGCGATGTGTGATGTTTATAATACGAATTTGACATTTTTCACTGGATGTATTTATGTATTGACCAATACGGTAAACGCGATGCATACATAAATGAACCAAGGACGCGAGCATATAATGCAACACAAGACTGTCCTATAATTGTATAATATTTTACGTATTTCTATAAATATAATATTAAGTGCGGTAAAGCGTGCGTGAGTGAAAAAAAATGACAAGTGGCCAAAGTGGACATGATTATTCTTTTACCATCCGACAAGAGATTCAACGTTTTGAGAGTGTTCACCCATCCATTTATGCTATTTACGATCTGATAGATCTCATATCTGACACCCATATTGCCAAGCAAATACGCGAACATGTCGTGGCTATTGAAGGTAAAAATAGAAAGCCTATAATTTATCAGCAACAGCTGTTATCTCTGATAACGGTACTTTAAACCCATCGTACTTTTAGATTCGTTTGTCAACAGTCACGAGTGGACTCTCGCAAGAGATGTCCCGGAATTGCACCTGGGAATCATTGGCTCATGCGACTCGGGCAAGTCTGCACTCGTCCACAGATACCTCACGGGATCATTTATGCACGAGGAGTCACCCGAGGGTGGTCGATTTAAAAAAGAAATTTTCATCAACGATCAGAGCTATTTGCTGCTCATTCGCGATGAAGGCGGTGTCCCAGAGGCGCAGGTATTTTACTCACAAATTATAATATCAAATTTTTGTCATAATTATGCACTCTCTGATTAACGCGCATTGTTTTGCAGTTTTCATCGTGGATAGACGCAGTCCTGTTGGTCTTTAGTCTCGAAAGTGAAGAAAGTTTTTCCGTACTCTGCAATCACTACAATAAAATGTGTTCATTCCGAAATATGATGGACATACCTAAAATTTTGGTTGGCGTACAAGGTAATACATATTATATTCAAATAATTATTTCATTCATAATGCGATTTTTAATTTTGATTCTAGATTCAATCAACGATGCCAATCCGCGTGTCATCAAGGACGTACGCCCACGAAAACTCGCCTGCGAATTGAGATGTCCGTATTACGAAACCTGTGCCATTTATGGTTTGAATGTGGAGCGTGTTTTTCAAGATGTATGCCAAAAAATCATTCAAAAAGTCTCGGGTAAGCCACAACCACCGCCACCACCGGTGCGCTGCAACGGCCAAAATCCCAGCGACGCCGAAACGAGATATCCAATACCTCTGATCACGAAAACTCTGCCGCCCAAAGACACAGAGCACCTGAACAGCCCGTCAAAGCCGGTAGAAAAGGCCGAGGAATTTTTGCGACCATCGCAGGACAATGTGAGCCAGTGTGATTCAACAAACGACAGTAATTTCGGATATATTCCAAACTCCCACTCGGAATTTCGCTCGTCTATCCTCACGCCCACGACAATACGCAAGTTCCGCCGGAAATCCAACATCTTTACGCCCTCAAAAAAGGAAAAATACAACATGGGAGAGATGGGCGTGGGTCGAGAGATCCCGGTGAAGCAGGGATATCTCTTCAAGCGCAGCAGCAAGTCGCTGAAGGAGCGCAAAAAGAAGTACGTGACGCTCCTGGAAGACGGTAGATTGACTTATCACTCGAGTCTGCACGATTACATGAACGATACGAACGGAAAGGAGATTCTGCTGCAGTACGTGACGGTAAAAGTGCCCGGGAAGACGCCAAAAGGCTCGAAAACCACGTCCACCTTCGATGACAGCTTTGAATTCTCAATTATCTCGCTGGAGAACAAGGCGTGGCACTTTGAGGCAAGCAATGCCGAGGATCGCGACAGTTGGATCGCGGCAATTGAGTTGCAGATACTCTCGAGCCTGCAGAACAGCGATGGCGACAAGAAGAACGAGACGGAAGCCTTTAAAATGCACTGTATCAAGAACAAAGTGTCGGGAAACGATGCCTGCGCTGATTGCAGTGCGTCCAACCCTGATTGGGCTAGTCTAAACCTTGGAGTTCTCGTGTGCATTGAGTGCTCCGGCATCCACCGCAATTTAGGCTCGCACATTTCGAAAATTCGCTCTCTCGACCTCGACGACTGGTCCGCCGGACAGCTGAGTGTCATGCTGGCGTTGGGCAATGATATTGCCAATGGAGTTTGGGAATATTGTCTTGGTGGCAAGCAAAAACCGAGCTCTGACTCGCCTCGAGAGGAGAAGGAACAGTGGATTCGTTGGAAATATGAGGAAAAAGCATTTTTACCCCCGGCTAATCCAAATATTTCGCTTGGAAAATTGCTCATTGATTCTGTTTGTCGGTTTGTTGACGATTTTTTCATGCTTGATTTATGTTTTTTTCTAGTTACATAATTTATATCTGGTTTACAGCGGTGATATGAGGGCTTTTACCCTCTGTTTGGCACGGTGTACCTATGAGGATATCAATATTTCCGTTAGTTCCGAGGATTTAAGGACTCCTCTGCATCTCGCTTGTGCCACAGGCAATTTGGCAATGGCTCAATTATTAATTTGGGTATGAAAATATGAGAATTACTCTGTTAGGATGTTTTTTAATGTTAATTTGTGTTATTGCAGTACAAAGCCAACCCCCAGAACCTCGATCACGAGGGCCGTACCTGCATGTCCTATGTGAAGGCGTTGGAACGAACACTAGACAATACGACGGATTCGATGGAAATGCAAAAACTTCTGGAGGTTCTAGAACAGGCAAGTATATCGAGTATGGATGACATGGAGACAACGCAGTATTAGGATTTTTTTAATACAATTCAAAGGCGAGATAACGATGGGAATAATAATAGACTTGAAAAGTTTTTGTTTGTTTCCAGCGTTAGTACTTATTTTTCAAAATTATTCCACCGATTTTTTTATTTGAGTGACACTAGAACGTATATATTTTTTATCAAACTATAAAAATTATTTATGGGATTTGCTTCAGTATATCCTTGTTAGATTTATATTTTTATTTGATTTTTTTTTTGGTCATTGAATTTAAGCAGTCGTTTTTAATTGCTTTTAATTGATATTTACAAATAAAATTTAAGGATTTGTGGGGGGTTGTGTCTCTGAAAAACAGTTTTCGCGTTATTTTACAGAGATTCTACCTCTCATACATGCTAAAACTCATCAGCATGAATTTACAAACAATTAGTATGTACATTTTAATTATTTAAAAAATTGCCTCTTTGCGAGACTATGGGGTGTCTAAAAAAAAGGCGCATTTGAAATACATGATCCCATGTAGAATGCGATTTTAATTGGAAAAACTTGGGAGGGTCAAATTTTTTTTGGACAGAGTAGATTGTAAAATATTTAAGTTTTAATGTGAATACCAATCAGATATTTGCCCCTTTACTTCTATAAAATAAGTAAAAAGCATAAGTGCATGGATCAAATTAAATTTTTTAACGAAGCTAAGATCACAGCATTCATTTAGGACTGTATTTTTAAGAACTTTGAGTGGGATTTTCGAAAGTTTTTTGAGCAAAACTTGCTCAAGGCCTGTGAAGAGGACTGTCGGAAGAGGAATTTTTAGGAGGACTTTTAGAAGGACCTCAAAGAGAATTTTAAAAGTCTTTTTGGTAGTCTTTCTCAATGTCCTAATCAATATCCTCCTCGAAGTCCTCGTTGTAATCCTCTAGCTAATCTTGCTCGGTGTGCTCTTAAAAATCGTGCTGAAAAGTTCTCAAAAATACACTTCTGCATGAATGCTGTGATTTTAGCATCGTTACAAAATTTAATTCGATCCACACACTTTCTTATTTTTATTTATTCGGTTTATCTAAATAAGGAGCAGATCTGAAAATGGAAATTAACTCTAATTGGTCACATTTAAACTTGAATATTTCAAAATCTACTGATCACATCCAACTGTCTACTCAAAATTGCATTCTTCTCATAGAACCATGTATTTCGAATGCGTCTTTTTTGAAACACCCTGTATATGTGTATAACAAAAAAACTGCGATACATCACACTACAACTCATTTAGACAAAAAAATATATAGATATATATATATATATATATTATTAATAATCGAGTGTAAAAGTTTTTGTCAATGACTGAAAAGTACAAAGCACTCATAAATTCTAGTTATATTTATATAAATATATTATATTTGAATGCATGTATTCGAATATGCTTTTACAATTCACACACGGTGTTAAATTAAATTGTATTGTCTGATAAACAAAATCCGAATTAATTTATCCGTGTAATATCCAACTAATCATTCACTATTTTCCTCATTTGTCATCGTGTCATTTACTGAAAATCAAACAGAAAAACTTACATCAGACAAAAGTCGAAATTTAAGGTGAAAAAAAGTGACACTTACAGCAAAATGGATAAATTCCCGACGTTTCCAGAGCGAAATTACCTCGAGCCGGATAAAATTCCGAGTTGAGACCAAGCATCGAGCAAGAATCAATGTCACAATCATCGTCAATGACGAAATTTGTCCAGCGAAGGCTTGCAGTTGTTGCGTTGTATCGACGTGCCCACATTTGACACTCGGTTTCTCGAATGGCCGCCGCCATATAGCGAGGGGCCCTAGAGTGACTGCAAGTCGCTAGATTATACAAAATTGTCACTGTTATCTTGGGAATCTGCTCAAAAGATTGGTAGGGAAATGATTCGCCATCGAGAACGCAATTTGGCTGCCATTTCCCGCCATTTACAAAGAAATCAACATGGCCGACACCAGTGGTTAGACCGAGTCCAAGCAGCGGCAAAAATGGTTTTCCATCCGTATGAATAACGTCAATGAATTCTGCATCAGTGTCATCAAGTCGAACTAATGGATTTTTGCCTTGGAAACCCGGTTGAGCCGGGTCCAACGCCGTTATGCGATGAATTTTTTGGTTAGTCGTGTTCTTGCCAACGTAGGACATGATGTGGGCACCCAGGCTGTGTCCCATCAGGTGAATCATCGAAGGATTTAGGCCAATACTCGCTTGTAAGTACTCTATTACCCTAAAAATTCAGTGAATCATTTAGCAAATTTATTAATTCCTGTGTTGTATTTGTACCGTAAAATCTCTGCAGCAACCATTCGCGTGTTGGACGCAGCACTGAAATAGTCTCCTGTCGAGCCTTTAGCCCAATCAACCGTGAAGACATTGGCATCTCTCTGGGTCAGCGTGAATTATATACAGTGAGTAGATATCTCGATACTGAGGTATAAATAAACAGCACTACTTACTGCCGCTAGTACTGCTTCGGTGAGATTGTCGAACCATGGTGTGTCGCTGCTGCTGGAGAAACCGTGAGTAAGAAAAAACGTTGGCTTGCGAGGATTCAGTTGAGGATGTATTTCAATCGTCGGCCAGGTTTGAATGTGAGTTTTGTTCACGGCTCTGACATAAAATCGGGTTTTTATCTCTCAATTTTTCAATCCGTTTCCTATTATTGATCCTATTAAGATTAAAGCTATACAAATGACTTATACTTACCGATTGGAAAAAAAGAAGGTTGTATTGACCTCTCGAGGTGGTAGCGGCATTGGGAAGGGTCGGAGTAGCGTAAACCAAGGATAACCATTGTAAAAGCATCCTAATTCATCATAGCATGTGGTATCTTCTGCTGATACTTTGCGGGAAAATATTTTCAATATTAATATCCATGTTAGATTTGTTATGGATAAAAAAACATTATTTACTTACTCGCAGGTATTATTGCACAACTTAGAAGGAAGAAAATGAGTTTATGCTCCATTCGGATGGATTTTCTGATTTATAATGAAGAATGAACACGGTTATTACTGGAATAGAGGTCATAAACAGTTTATATGCATCGCATTTCTGTTTTTTTTTTTTTTTCGTTATTCGCGTTAATTAAACGAATTTTTGGCATCTTGATGATGTTTAAACAGGTGAATTGCACTTCACTGAATAAAATTTAAATTAATTGGATGAATAATTAGTAATCAACATGCATATCATATGTAATACTTCATGCATAAATAATTTTACGCAGAAAAACTTTACGGCAATATATAAAATCGAAGTATTTCCAGTAATTTTGTAAAAAAAAATAAAACAAAAGTGGGGTTTTTGAAAGTAATAAGTAAAAAAAATTCGTACATCATTATCGACATGCATTTTTTAGAAAAAAAATTATATAAAACGATTTATTATTTTTTATTCAGTTTTTGAGCACATGGTTTTTTTTCACTTAAATTTTAATTCAAAAAGTTTTTTTTTTCTCAATAAATGAACGCCACACAATTACCACAAGTTGTTCGTATTTTGCGCGAGCAAGCAGTTATATTAGGGTGGCATAAATAAACTAACAATTTTTGTTTTTCGGTTCTCGATTGAAAAAAACATATTTTATGTTTTAAAAGCCCTCTAAAAATTTTAGCTCAAATATTGAGAGGTCGCTCACGAATTTTGAAATCTACAAAAATGGTTAAAATGTGGTAAAAATGAATTATATCAAGCTGATTTATTGTAGAGGGCTCTTTAAAATATGATAAACTATGTTTTTTTTTTCTAATACGAAACTCAAAAAACTAAAATAGTCTACATATATCAACATATACATGAGTAAAAAAAATTAATTTACACAATATATTTATTAAAATGTTAAAAAATTATCGACACAAGCTTGTATCCACTCAATTGTTATCTCTATATTATTCGAGTCTACATCAGGTTGTAAATTGCTATTGTGGTCATCAATTAAAATAGGATTTTCATCCATTCTTGTTTTAATTCCCCAAATTTCCGGTGTATTTGGTGGTAGTTCGTTTGGAATAATTTTATTTTGACCACGAAGATGAAATAATTCATCTATTTTTCTATGATAAGATGGCTCAAAATACCATGACTGTGGTATATTTGGATAAATATCATTTACATACATAGTCTTTATTCTCATTAATTCCGAATGAGTTTGCACGTTTTCTAAAATATTTGTGAATACACGTAGCATTTGGTTCGGTTTAAAATCATTCATTTCTTTTTTTATTACTTCAAAAATCGCATTTTCATAAGCACGCTGAGATCTCTCACTTAGAGCATCTAACCCACGATGTTTTATTATTATCTCGGAAACTGTTACGTAGTCATCAGGATAAAGCTCTGGTGATAGATACAATGAGGCATGTTTTATCACTGCATTTCTGTGTCCGTACCGACATGCAGCCGAAATGTCCCATTCATGCAGGGGAACACATTGAAAAATAGCTCGTGCAATCCGAATATCTTCATCAGATTTACCACTACCGGTCATCAGTGCCACATACGCTGAAGGTATGGATATTGTATTAGGAGAAGCAATGTTAGTATCGTAAGAAATAATCGATTTTATCTGTTCCTGATTCGCACTTATTAAATCACCTTGTTGTATCAGATATTCCATCATCGGCCAGAATCCATCGGGTGTCCACATTAAGAAAGGGCTTGAATCGAGCGCCGTTAATAAAATAGTCCTACCCATTCCGTCAGGTGTATCAATCAGCGGCAACGAGAACTCTTCATGAATGACTCTCAAAAAATCTCGATCCGCCCATTGCACTGCTGCATGCACAAGTGTGCGGCCATCTTTGATATGTGCTCCTAGAACTGATGGACCACCAACTCTATTCAAAGAGCGCAGTAAATCGACAGATTTCGGCCCGTATTTCACAACTAATTTCCATCCAACTAAAGCAACTGTTTTCGGATTATTCTGCAATTGATAAAAATGCTTGTTGACCAGTAAATCGAGAGCAGCCTGAGATTGTGCTGCAGCATTTAGTAACCGGTTTTCAATCGGCCAGTCGAATCCTAATTTTGTTGCTACATTATGTGTTTTTACCATATTATTCTTTAAAATGATAGATGGTTTACTAGCTAAGTTGAACACGGGTTTTCGTCGTGCATATCCTTTTGAAACAAGATTTTGATCCTTATTATAGTTCCTTATAGATGCTAATGGTAACATTCCAAATATCCGACGGTTTACGGTTCCACGTTTCAATGGCTCCAATTTGCTACCTTCTCTAGCAGATAAATATATTTCAATTCTAAGCAATCCTATTCTTTCAAATATCTTAGAACATAAACTGTCAAATCCATTTTTAAGTAAGTTGTTTAATATACGATGAATACTTTTATCATTAGATAATTGTAAAATACCGTCCCACAGGGATGAATGAGTATTTGCAAGTGCCGGCACATATTCTACACGTTTATCAATGTATTCTGCTACATAGCGAAGATTTGGATCAGCCAATATTTCAAAAAATGTCAGAGTTAATGATGGAGTGTTTGTGGCAAAAAGATTTGCCAATATTTCTTTAGCTGCAAAATAATATAAATATTCATCATGCGTGGATTCCATAAATGCTCTTTCTTTCCAATCAGTTATTTCATTCATAAATATTCTAGGTGATATTGAATTATCTATTATTAATTTTCTTACTTGATTTAGTCTTTGCTGCCATTCTGCAATGGGGAATTTGTTGATTTTACAGAATAATTGCACTGCTATAACTCCACAATATTCAACCTCGTGGGGCGTCAAATTCTCGAAATATTTATCGTAAAATACCATTTTTGGAAAGTCCATTTTTTCAGCCAATAAAATAATTTCATAGAGTTGCGGACGTTGGGTGTTTGATTTTAATGCATACTCAGATACATCTGGAACGGCTTTTTCAATATTTCTGTCACTAAAATAATCAGCAAATCGTTCCATTGTTGCTATGTTTCGAGGCAGCGGGGAATTTCGCATTATTATTTCAAATGCCGTGTAATAATCATCCACCAGTTGTTTATCCAACTGTATATTTTTTGAAGCAAGTTTATTAATCCAATATTCAGTCATGTACTCTCTCAGATTTTCACCGGATATATCACTTTTAATTTTTACGGTGAGATATCCAACTATATTAATTACTTTTAAACGCTTTACAATTTTAGAATTGGAGCTTGTAACTACTTGAGTCTTTTTCTGTAAAATCTCATTAATAATATTTATTATTTTATTTAGCACAGAGGCTGGCACTTGGTCTACACCATCAAATAGCAATGTAACTCTACTTGGATTAACATCTATTAAATTTTCAACAAGATCGAGTAGTTGATCAGAAACACAATTATTTAATATATCGTGGATTGTTAAATGCTCGTAGGATGATGGGTGGAAATCATTGAGAACATGTGGTAAATCAATAAATATTGATAACCGGTTTGGCTCTTTATGCCGCTTTAATTCGTATAGATATCTTAATAAAAGAGTTTTGCCAGATCGGGGAGGGCCAACTAACATTATCAATTGTGCATCTGGTATATTTTCAATAGTCTCAAAGTGCTCGAATGAATAAAAATTGAACGGACGATTATATAAAAACGGTTTTTTTCGTATAGCTATCCTCGGTACTGTTCCATGGCTCTTATGGTGATTGAACAAATTTGTCAATGATGATCCAACGTTAAAATCCGAATGTTGTGATGTATATATCGGAAATGGCCATCCGTAAAATTGTTTTATTTTTATTATCGGCTGGATGATTGAATCAGGAAAAAATTTCGAGTCCGGATCAGTAATAACAATTTCTTGCGCCAATAATGAGTCTGATAATGTTGATGATATCTCTTCATTTGCATACATACTCCTGGTTGTAGCAATAAGAGTTAGCAAAACCATCAGTAGCAACGGTAATTTAAACATGTTGCAATTTTTCAATGTCGAGTATGTCCAATTACAGTTTTTCAGCTTCCCGCCGATAGTAATCATATGATGAATCCTATAAAATATTGTTTTTGTTAATAAAGGATAATATGGTTTTATAATAGTTGTAACAACGGAACCATGAATGTGTAAAAATGGAGTAAAAGCTGATATATATGCTCTTATCGCATGTGAATTGCAGAATTTTTTTGACTAATCGATTAACGAAATTTTAGTTCGGTTTAAACGATGGGCGTCTTTCACTTTTTTGCAATATTGTTACATTGAAAGGTCTAATGAATAGTTGAGAAATTTTTTTGTTTAGTTATATGACTGTTAATTTGTCGAAAATACGAAAAATCGCGCAATCGACTCAACGATTTTCCCATAAGTAGTGTTAAAAGTTTGAGTTTAAAAATTATTGAGAAATAGTACATTGTTCACCAAGGGTGCAAAAGAGGTCATTTCGATCGTGAAAAGTTTACTGCCCGAGCCGAAGACGAGGGCAGGAATTCACGGTCAAAATAATCTCTTTTGCATCCCGAGGTAAACATACGATTTTTAGTCGTAGCGGGAGTAAATAGGGTTTTTGCTCCCTCTATTCCGGGAGCAAAATTACTCTCGAAAAGGTGTTTGCCCCCGGAAAAGAGGGAGCAAAAACCCCATTTACTCCCCCTATGACGAAATAGTATATTATTTACCAAGGGAGCAAAAGAGGTCATTTCGACCGTGAAAAGTTTAGGACAAAATAATCTCTTTTGCATTCCGAGTCAAACATACAATTTTTCGTCGTAGCGGGAGAAAATAGGGTTTTTGCTCCCTCCTTTTCGGGAGCAATTTTGCTCGCCTTCGGCTCGGGCAGTAAACTTTTCACGGTCAAACTGACCTTTTTCGCTCCCTTGGTGAACAATGTAGTATTTCTTCATTCTCTCGGTGCGTTCATTAATATTTTTAGTTAAATCGCCCACGAACGTTAAAAAAAATTGTCGAAAAAGCGTAAAAACTTTGCGTCATAAATACTCGATGAATAGCTGCTATATTATCTCTCAGCTATAGGTGATGAAGACCGAAAAAAAAAAACAATACACTGGCCGAGAGTCATTAAATTAGATTCTTAATTAAAAATAACTAATTAACGTATACTTTCGGCTATAGGAATGAAGAAAAATTCAGTAACTTGGATACTCTGATGTCGGTACTATTTCTTCTAAACATCGGTATAACTTTTTTGCTGTCTAGCAAACTTTTACTCCATTTTTTATTTTGAGAAAAAAGTTATTATCCCAATTATTGTTCTACATTCTCATGTAAATAATAATTAGTTGGATATTCCATCATTCCTTGCTCGGAAGTGTAAGAGCCTCCGCACAATGAAAATGACAAAAAATAACGTATTTGACGAAAAAAGTTGAAAATTTACAAGAATTAAATACAGAAAATAGCTCACTGTAAATATTTTAGACTGTTTCAACACAAAATTTAAACTTTTTCAGCGTTAATCATGAATTCGAATAAGTTTTTTGACGTGCATAGAGGCTATTTCTTATGACTACATATTGCTTATCATGTTCATTGTGCAGAGCCCCCAAGTTTCGCCTCGCGGGACGAAAATTCCTCTTCAACGGTAAGAAGGGAAGATGAAAAATCGTATACACACAGGAGGTAAAAAAGAATGCCTCATCAGCCCGTCTTCGCCTTCTATTCGGCTCGTACGTCAATTACCCATACGGTCTGAGCCGTTCTTTTGTTTACTTCCCTGGATATGTAATTAAATATACCATATTTATTTATATCGTTCTCTACCATACTCCCCTGATAATATATGAGTATATATCCATGATGAAAAAAAGTTTACTTCATACAAGCTTGATAGAAATATAAATTTTCGCAAAAACCAAAGATGAGATATTTGCCTCAATAAATCGTTAAATTTATTAATATTATAGATCAGCGAAAAACGAAAAATTTAATAGAAATCTACTTTAAAAGAATAAATTACTACTTTTATAAATTTAATAAAACATACACTTATTTTTTAGAATGCAATAAATTTAGAAAAAAATTAATAAAGTATATTTGAAATAAATGTGATTTTCGGTCCCGGAGTCGAAAATAATGAGCAATATCTTATTTAAATATTTCTGCCTACCTGATGAGTTGTAATAAAGCACCAAGAGCACGTGTTTAACTCGATTTCACTGCATTCTCATCAATAGTCTGCACAAGTCAATTCAATTGTATTCCATAATATAACTCGTTTTTTTGTTTTTTCAGCGTTTTTTTTTTCAACTTTTAAAGTAGTACTTTTAGTAGTTTTAAACTGATACGTATCACGACGCTGTGTGCTGGACGTACTGGTTTTCTATATGTACCGCTTCTAACATTTCTGATGTGTTTTAGGTATAGAGTTGAAACTGGGCATCACGCTGCGAATGGAAAGCAGAAGAAACAAAAGTATCATATGCCTTTTTGTAGCTCGTGCATCAAGCATGATTAATGGATTTTGAAGTTGGCATTACCAACTTGGCGAAAAAAAAAACTTTTCAACCGAAAAAAATTTTTTTAAGCATTTTTAGTCGATTTTTTTACCACGAAATAAAATATACACTACTATTTTTAAAAAATTTAGTATAGTGAAAAATGTAATTTTAGTTTATTGTAAAAATTTTTGTTAATCACGCGAATTTTGAAGTAAAACTTCCTTAACAACGTATGAAGTGATTTTTTGCAGTTATAAGAAACCCATATGAAAACAAAACTAAAAAGATAGAGAAATATTTTGAAATACTAAAAAATCCAAAACTTTGCTTTGTAGCACATAGATGAAACACGTGCCGGCACTCGCGGACAAAGTGTACAATTATAATATGGCTTTACTCAATGTAAAAAAATAGATTTCAGAAAAAACTTTCTAATTTTCGTAGTAGAACCGATTTATATTATAAAAATACAAAAATACTCAATACTCACATTCAACGGACATATAATTATTCGGAATTACGAAAGTGTTTAACAGACGCCCTAGTGACGTGATAAACTTGTTCATTTTCGGAAACAATCGAGTCCGTCACCTTTCCCGAGTAGATATTCGGTGGGAATATTGGATCCTGACTGTAGTGATCAATGGTTGTCAATTGATCATCACGATTTCCGGACTTGATCGACGACATCCTCGACGTGGGAAGCATATTTCCGATCTCACTGATAAATTCCTTGGCTGTAGGAATCGACAGCATATACGGTGACTTTGAATCCAAAAAATTTTCATACTTCAAGTCACAATTTGACGAATATTTCTTCAATGCATTTTGGAATATTGAGTCCAATATGTCGGGGCGACATTTTAAGTGATCCTGAACCAATCGCACAAACTCGAGAGCGACATGGATCTGCGTTAGGCCCATCAGCCTGGATTTGTAAGCGGGAATATCGAAAGATCCACCGCTGACGCTGGGGAGAACGTTGGATAGGTCTGATTCCCCATTCAAATGCATCGTGGAGAGGAGATAAGCGTAATCTCGGCTAATTTTCTGCATCCCCGCGTCGATCACGAGTTCCAGCGAGAGGCTGCCAGCTCTCAGCGCCGCTGTGGGCTTCTTCGTGTCCAGCTGTGAGATCATTTCTGCCAGTCGTGTGTCCTGCGCATTGGCGAACATCGGATTGCAATTATTAGCGGTGATTGCCTCAAAAACTGCGTGAATACAGTCAGTCATTTTCATGTAATCATTTGCACCGCGTACAATGTGCCAAACTTCATCGGTAAAATCGCGATTTGGTCTCTTTCGGACTTCCTTCACGACGTCAGTCAATTTCTTGCTCTCTGCCACGTTTTCATCCAACAATTCATCAGTGAGAATGCAGTTGGCCTGATCGCCACAAAGTAGGCGGTTTAACCTCTCCAGAATGTCCTCAGTCTGAAAATAATTGCAGATTAACGCCAGCTCAAATGACATGAAGTTTTAGATTTACCTGAGCGAACGGGGAGGAAAAGTCACTCGGAAAGTCTAAACTCATAACGCTGTATCGTGAGCTGTAGTTTTTGCTTCGATATTTGTTTAATATTTTCAGATAACTGTCAAGAAGGGAAATCTCGTTCCACATTTCATTTAAAAGACTGTCCTTAGAGCCACAAACAACCTGAGCAGTCTGAAAAATCAAATTTAAATTATGTAGATTATTAAACTATTTCGATTTTTGGCAGTTTTCGTAATTTTATTTTGTTTTCTCTTGATGACTCGGTAAATAAGTAAGATAATGAGAAATGTCATTACAGTTAAATAATTAAGAGTAAAATTATCTACAAAAAACACAAATTAAACCTTTTTTTATCTCTTTGGAAATGTTACTGTTTTTTTTTTTTTTTTTGATATTCTTATTTTTCAATATCTCGCGAAAACCAGGTAAAATATTAAAAAAATTTATCCTACATTTTTTGTAGAGAATTTAACTCCTAATCATTTGACTTGAATAACATTTTTCATTATCTCGCTTAGTTATTGAGTTATCGGCAAGAAACTAAAAAAAAAATCGCATGAACTACAGAATCTCTACTTTTTATAAAAGTTTGATGATAAATTTTGTTTTTTCTCGACAAAGCATCGAAATTTCAATGGATTTTTTCAATATTTAAGATTTTATATATGATTTTTCGGCATTACTGACGAATTATCACAACTTTACCAGAGTGCTTGAGTAAATGTTGGTCGGTGGCTGAAAAGACAACTGATTCCAGGTTGTCTCAATCTTCAAGTATCCCTTAAAGTCACTTTTATGCAATTCGATCGGATCCTCGAGCTCGTAATCACTGCCAAACAGCTCGTGCGTGCTGCTGACGGTGACTTTGAAGTTTTCGTTGCTGTAGTAACAGGGATCCTGTACATGACGAGACAGTGCCGTTGCAAAATCGAGTCCAATGTGAGAAGTCGACATTGTGCCTTCTACTGTGACGCGCATAGGGGTCCAGTAATGCCCATCCTCGTGAGTGCCCATAAGAACTACATGAACGTCATCCTCAGCCTCTTCTTCGTCGGACAGTGCAAAAATAGGAAGTGTCCAAGTTTCGTCAAACGTTATTCTCTCCTGAATTATGTTCAATAGCTCCCTAAAAATGAAAAAAAAAAAACCGTTTATTCATGCACTTGAGATAGAGAACACCAGTGAAACTTACGCAGCATAACGTCTTGAATATGGATAATGGGTCTCTTCGTCTTTCAACCAATTTTTCTTAGCAGGCAATATCGTGACATTGAAACTATCATCACCAAACGTGTGCTCCAGGGGAGAACCCGTAACATCCAGAGCTAAAAAAGGAAAAGTGTACAGAATTAAAGGTTATTTGATAGAAATTAAAATTTTTATACCTGATGCTTCTGCTACTGGAGATTGAACTTCCTTTTTTGTCGCAGTTTGAGGCTGTATCTGTGCACAGAATCGTCATTTATTTTTAAGAAATATTCATTTAATTGAGTGTACTTACAATGTGACAAAGCAGCACTGCTTCGGCCTTGGGTCCAAATTGTGTAAAAAGCCGGTTTATATAGGAAAAACGTG
Source organism: Macrocentrus cingulum (assembly GCA_002156465.1). Lineage (NCBI taxonomy): Eukaryota > Metazoa > Arthropoda > Insecta > Hymenoptera > Braconidae > Macrocentrus > Macrocentrus cingulum. Next base: position 25,704 of record MVJL01009763.1, read on the forward strand.
CTTTCACAGCAGATATTTTCCCTCGACAAGAATCTAGCACTTCTTGAACGCGACGCACATCGTTAATTTCCATATTTTCTGCCATGATTGGCTTTGATTCACAACTGCGTAGATTTGTGGATCATCAACAAGTTGAAACGTGTGTCTGAATGCGTCTACACAAGAAAACATTTGAAACCCGGTAATATTGAAAATGGGAAAATATAAATAGACACGCAGAACGAAGTTGGTAAAATCGTTATCGCAATTTCCAACAGTATTTCAAAGATGGCGTTTTAAACTCCAAAAATTACGTCATGTCGTCATCGATAGTTCATCTAATATATAATTTGTCATTTAGTTAATTATTTATATTTAGTTAATTATTATAACCAAATATAATTAATTGTTAGATGAACTATCGATATCATTAATAATGCCAGTATTTCATTCGAGAGAAAAGCATTTTCCGGTGCCTACTTTACCGACCACGAGTACTGGACGATGAAAATTGTGCACAAGATGGCGTGTGAATTTTCATCTAAAAATTCGTCCCTCGGGCGCGCGCGAGGAGACGGTCGATGATTCTGGCATTTGCCTTGAGAATTCCATCCTCGCCCTCCTCTCCGCCGTCATATTTTACGTTCGCACAAGTGCGAATTTCGCTGCGCGAGTGAGCGCGAGAGAGAGAAAGCCACGGAGTATAAAAGTGAGACCGCGAGAGTATATATGTAGAGAGCACAAGGCAGCGCGCAGAACGCGAGAAAAAACGCCACACAAATGTGTTGTTAGTTGTTACTGGCCGCGTTTGCGCCGCGAGTGTTAAATCACCCAATAATGTCAATACTCACAAGGTGTAATTTTTCAAAACTATATGCGATGCCTTAATCGCAGTGATTAAGAAACAGACGAACGGGGCGCGACAAAAGACAATAAAACAAAATCTCGTGTAGTGTTGTGTATATGTATGTGTGTGTGTTGTGCGTAGATTATGAAAAAGTCGAACAAGCAGCGAACAGCGGGTGTCGGTAACATTTCACCAGTGTGCCTGTCCGAGGCAAAATCGGACAGGTCTGAAAATCAAGATACATTTGCGAGTTTTTACATGAAGGAGCAAGACATTCCAGAGTATCTCGAGGGTTGTGGCCTGACAACTTGCTCGGCCGGTAACGACATGCCCGAGGCAGTCGAGGTCCTGGCCAAGGACCACCCAAAGGAGAAAAAGTTGTCCACTGCCTCGATCGCCGGTGGTGGCGACACGAAAAAGACCGTGACTGTCAAGCATCCCGAGTCGAACAAGCCAAAGCCCACAGTGAAGAAGAGCAAACCCATCCAGGCTGATCTGGACGTAGCTAAAGAGTTTGTACGCTGTCGAGACGAGTGTTTGGCTCGTCTAGACCTCAGTAAATCCAGCATAACTAATCTCCCGAGTTCGGTCAGGGATTTGTCACATTTGCAGGAATTTTACCTCTATGGCAACAAACTTGCGACTCTGCCGCCCGAGATTGGATGCCTGACCAACTTAAAAACACTGGCACTGAGTGAAAACTCATTGACAAGCCTGCCGGACACGCTGGTCAATCTGAAATCTCTTAAAGTCTTGGATTTGAGGCACAACAAGCTCAGTGAAATCCCAGATGTCGTTTACAAACTCACCTCACTGACAACTCTCTTTTTGCGCTTTAATCGAGTGCGCTACGTGAGCGAGAGCATTCGAAATCTGACGAATCTGACGATGCTGAGTCTGCGAGAGAATAAAATTCGATCGCTACCCGCGGGTATCGGCCAACTCGTCAATTTAATCACGTTTGACGTGTCGCACAATCACTTGGAGCACCTGCCCGAGGAAATAGGCAACTGTGTGCAGCTGTCAACACTGGATTTGCAGCACAATGAACTGCTGGACATTCCCGAGACAATTGGCAACCTCATTGCCGTCACTAGGCTCGGTTTACGCTACAACCGCCTGTCTAGCATCCCCAAGTCACTCGCCAACTGTCGTCTCATGGATGAATTCAGTGTCGAGGGCAATCAGGTGTCTCAGCTGCCTGACGGTCTGCTCTCCAGCCTGTCAGACCTCACGACTATCACTCTGTCGAGGAATTGCTTCACCTCGTATCCCTCAGGTGGTCCGTCCCAATTTACTAATGTAGACTCGCTCAACATGGAGCACAATCAGATTGACAAGATTCCATACGGCATATTTTCCCGCGCCAAGAATCTCACAAAGCTCAATATGAAGGAAAACCAGCTGACGGCATTGCCCCTGGATATCGGCACGTGGGTAAACATGGTCGAGCTGAATCTGGGAACAAATCAGCTAACAAAAATCCCGGATGACATTCAGTGCCTGCAGAATCTGGAAATTCTGATTTTATCCAACAACCTGTTGAAGCGAATTCCCGCGAGTATTGGCAGCCTACGAAAGTTACGTGTTCTCGATCTGGAGGAAAATAGAATCGAGGCATTGCCAAATGAAATAGGTTTTTTGCGTGATTTGCAAAAACTCGTGTTGCAGTCGAATCAGGTGACAGCACTGCCACGGGCAATTGGACATTTGCTCAACCTCACGTATTTGAGCGTAGGAGAGAATAATTTAAACTATGTGCCTGAGGAAATAGGCACACTGGAGAATTTGGACTCGCTTTATGTGAACGACAATGTAAACCTGCACAATTTACCGTTTGAGCTGGCGCTGTGCACTAATCTCAGTATTATGTCAATTGAAAATTGTCCTCTGTCGAAAATACCGCCGGAAATAGTTGCCGGTGGGCCGTCGTTTGTTATCCAGTTCCTGAAGATGCAGGGACCCTATCGGTCCATGTAATAAAAGGAGGACTTCGAGGAGCACGAGACACACACGTGCAGCAGCTGCATCATCGTACGATGCGCGAGGATGTGCCGTCGGTTGTGGCTAGCGATGGCCAGGCCACATTCACCCGTCGACAAATCGAGCGTAGATGTGTAGACAGAGGAGCAACGAGCTTCCTCGAAGCCCAAGATAGAACTGACAATATATATTTAGTTGAATTTTGTCTCTCCAACAATCGAGTCCTCCACTATACCTTTGTTTTGCGTCGTGTCACACGATTTTCACGGTGCCAACAATAAGCATGCTCCTATCGAGGAAAATTCATCTAGTTATTATTATTAAAACACATGTTACGATGATGATACATAGAATAATGCGATATTAACCTCATCGAGCCATCAGCACCGTCCTGCGTCTAACGCAGCATAGTTTTAAACATGCATATTCTCATATTGTCTCTCAATTAATGTGTTTCAACACGATGCAGATGGTTTTTTTCGTCAATTTGCACATAATACACAACAAACAACAATTAAATTGGACTTGTCAGTCAACTAAAGGCCAAATTTTATCGATTTCGCGTGGGAAAAGTCGAATGATGGCACAGTTTGCGGGTAGATATAAATTTAATCTGAAGAAAAATTGACACGTACATTATAATGTACGTTGTTTATGATTTTTTAAAATATTATTCAACTATTTTAACAAGATATTTTACAATAATACATTGTTAAAGCCCAAAAAAAGGCGGATAAAAAAATTATTTTTTGTCATATTGTCAAAGGTTGGCAATATTTGGGATTTATTTTTTTGCGTTTTTGTGCGATAACTCGATAAATACACGAGATAACAAAAAATATTATAGAACATAAATAATTTGATATTAAATTTTCTATAAATAATGTAAAATAAATTTTTATGAATTTTAGTTAGTTTTTGAAATATTACGGTTTTTTGTTAATTTAAAATTTTTCAAAATCTCAAAAACTACGTGAAATATATAGAAAAATTTATTGTACTTTTTTTTGTAGACGATTTAATGCTTGAAAACACACACAAAAACTGATCTCATTTGGCTTTTACAAGCCCAAAAAATCAAGAAATGGCGTTATAAGTCTCAAATCGATTATATTGACCTTCAGTAATGACTGATTAAGCTCAAATTTTTTATTTGTATTATCTTTCAGCGCGAATTTTCAAATGTTATTCATATATAAATATATATATAATGTGTATGTTAGTTGGTAGTTTACGGATTTCCTTATACAGGCAATTAGCCGGGCCAGCCAAAAAAAGCCCGAATTGCAATTCGCGTGAATGTTTAAGAAAAAAGTGTCGGCAGGACGACGAGTATTGGAGCGAGTGAAAATACAGCTCGATGAACAGGGGGAAGCCTGTATTCAATCTAAAATTACTTCCAATGAAATTTTATAAGGCTTTTGTCTTTAGTTAATTTTTTTTTTGCGCGCGCACACACACATACCCGACAGTCACTGACTTGTCTATCGAGCTGGACATCCTTTTCACTCGATCGCCGCGAAAGAACGACACGTTTGACCGACATGGGCCAGGGGAGATAAACCACAATATTTTGTGGAGAGAGATATTACGTGAATATATTATATAAAAAAAAAAAGAAAAAATACTAGCCGTTACACTATTGTAGCTTCGAAACAAATATTTTGTTATACACGTGCAAGCCATTTTTCTATATGTACCTGCATTTTAAAGAGTCGTTGTTTCTGGTGCAAACAATATTGTTGATATGACATTAATGAGCCTTAACCTGATGTCAAGTTGGCGGCGAAGTAGAAAAATTTCGTGATTGTAATGATAATGATGATGAGAAAAATATTAATGCAGGCGTGAGAATGATATGTATCTAATTTTAAGTGTAATATTTCATCTCTTTTGACATATTTAGATATATCAGGCATTTTCTTCGTACTGCAAAAAAATTTTTTGTAATATACATATTTCTATATTAGGCTGGTGTCAAAAAAAAAAAAAAACCAACTAATTTTATTTTTTTTCTGATATTTTTATGAGCTTATTTTTGAATTTTAAAACAGCGATTAAACAGCGGTTGAAAAAAAAAATTTTTTTTTTCACACTATGATGAATTTTTTTTTTTGTCTGTAAAAAAAGTTTTTGCCACACCTGCGTGGAAAGATCAGATTTTTTTCTGTCAAGAAGAAGAAGGAGAAGAAAAGTAGCGTTTTTTTATTCGAAACTCATTCAATATTCTCTTGGGTCAACTTTTTTCTCTGTGTGAAGCAATTATATAAACTTCCGTAAATGTGCCCTAGCACTGCTAAATAACAAGTGAATTATGACCTCAACTTTAACGCAAACTTTTTAATTTTGTAGTATTATTATTATGATTTTAGGAATAACTGATTTATTTAAAAAAAAAAAATGAATTTAATTAATTTATTTCAATTTTACCAATTTTTTGCTTGTAAAAAATATCTTAATCTGTTAATATTACAATCTTTTTATTTTGACGATTTTTAATCCTAAAGTTATTAAAGATAACTTTTGAAAAAAATTAATTTTTTAATTACTTAATAATTTAAATCAATCTTTCCATTAGAGGCGTGGCAAAAAAAAAAGTATATGCGCACCACGGAAGATAAGTTAATTATCAAATTATATGAAATGACTAATTTTACACCCTTGGTGTGCAATATACTATTTTAATAAAGATTATATGAATTAAAAAAAAAAATTTCTATCATTATTTGATATATTTTGATGTGAGAGTTGAAAAATCAAAAATTAGTTGGTTTTTTTTTTTTATTTTAGTACTAACCTATACTTGTGGTATAGAAAATATTTTTTTTAGTTTGTGTGTTTTATCGGATTTTTATTTTTTGCTATCATTTTTTCGCCGCATTTCAACAACCCCTCGAATATAATAGAACGTGTTTAATAAGACTACAAAAATGTACACGCACAAATATTTCATGTGTTTACTTTGAGTGTATTATTATATCTCTGTCGATGTGTATAGAAGATATGTTTTTTTTTTTTTTTTCGATGTAAATTTGTTATTTCGACTGTATGGATTGTCGTGAATTTTTATTGTTACTAGACTTGATGTAGTATCATTGTGTTTTAATTAATTAAGTCAGTGCCATTGTATATTTGGTATATACCTAGATTATGTCTCAGTGTGTGAGAGAATTATTTTTCCGATATTTGTCATCTGTCGTCGTTCTGCATATTTCAATTTCAATTTACTGCGCTTAGTTGAAAATACACAGGCGTGTTAAAAAATCTGTTGCGAAAAATGTAAAAACAAAAAAAAATTGGTCTTGTGCCTGAATCATACGTCATACTATTACTTAATTAAATACACGACAAAAAATATCATTGATTGCTGTTTGTTAAGCTGTTTTTATATTTAAAATTCATTGAACCTTTCAAAAAATTCTCAATAATTTTCTAATGCATGGTAAGTATTTTTTTTTTTTAGGAAAAATATTAAAAATTAATGAAAAAACAATTTTTTTATTTATTCTAGGCTCTTAACGCTCTGTGATTTACATCATCGAGATTAAATGGATCAAGGTTGGATTTGTTATACGGATAATTGCAGATTACTGTCTGTGATAATGAGTATCATCGACGTTAAATGTGTATACCAACAGATATTTTATTGTGCAATTATTAAAAGCATATCATGGAATGAATTTTTTAATTTTAAACATTTTACCTTTAAATATCCAACTAATACTATTTTTTTTTTTTTTGTTAAAATTCTGATAACTCGGTAAATAAGCAAAATAATGAAAAATATCATGAAAAACAATCGATAGAAAATTTAATTCTCTAAAAAAAATGTAAAATAATTTTTTACTCTATTTTGATTTGTTTTCGAGATATTTTGAAAAATCGGAATTTTTCAAAAACTGAAAAGTATGAAAAATTTTATTTTACATTTTTTTTTTTATTTTATCTTCTATTATTTAGATTAATAAAATTATTCATTAGATATTACAGATTTTAGAATCTTCTGGCAATTGTACTCTTAGTCTTTGGAGAAAATGTAGATTTAGAATTACAAATTACGTGATGTGGTTTTTTAGCGTTTGATGTCGTTGCTGTTGTGTTATTTGTTGTAGACGGTGTATGCAGAATATCTGGTTTCATCTCCACTTTATTGTCTGATATTTTTTGCTTTAACTTGGCTTGCATTGTTTCTATTTCCAGAGCGAGTTCATTAACCTGCTTAAGAAGATTCTCAAATGTTTGAGAAAGCGTCTCGTCGTTGTTACTCGTTTTTCTTGACATGTCTGGTATGCGTTCGAGAATTGTTGAAAAATTATATTCACCAGAAAATCTCCATATTGATGAACAAAATTCACTTTTCATACGAAATATTTCAAGATGCAACTCATCCTATAAAAATTTTTATTAAAAAAAAATATATATATGATCTATTAAATTATATGCAATATACTTACCAATTTTATCTTTTCTTCGAGGAGGTTAAATTTTCGTTGATGCAATTTTGCTGTACTTTTAGCTGATATTTCTTTTATCATCTCCAATTCTACATACTTTTCAACATATTGATATAATAAATTATTATTCGTTTTATTTAAATTATTATCGACACTCTCATTTAAATCCATGGTTTATAATTGACAAAAAAAAAAAAAAATTAATTTAAAGCTCGTCCATAATGCCTTCCGTAATTTTTTAAAATAATATTTTATGCAAAAAAAAAAAATTTACGATAATTCGTCATACAAATTTTAAAATACTTTAGAATAAAAATTTTCGTTTATTAATAGTAATATTGAATATTTTTATAAATAAAAAGTTTTTAGTATGACTATTTTACAATCAAGTAAAAAACTATATTTCGTCTCTAAAAGCAACGTTTGATATAAATAATTATAATAATCGCTTATTTATTACAATTTTTTAGTTTTAATGTGTTTTATTAATTAAAAACTCGATTATCCATATGGAAAATAAATTTTTTCCAATACGAAATTTCATTTGAAAATATTTGAAAAATTTTTAAATGTGTATATGGTGGCCGTTAAAAAAATTCGAGAATCGATTGTGTATAATGAGATTGCGGTTTCCGGCAATGTTCGTCGTGGAGAAAACGCACGTTCTGTTTTGAAGGTGGATTTAATAAAAAAACGTACGCAATAAAATTCATTAAGCAATGAGTACCAACGGATTAAAACTCTATCAAAAGCCGTAAGTTTTATTACTCTTAATTTTCTAACCTCCATGATCTCCAGCACAAAGTTGCAAATACAGTCTTACAAATTTTCTCCTAATTTGTAGGTTAGCGTCATCATTAAAATACTTGATAATTCATTCATTAAGTACTTTTAATCTTTGTCATTTATAGAAATCCATATCCTCAAGGTGTACGCTGTCAAAAATGTCTCGAAATGGGACACTGGAGCTATGAATGCAAGGGAAAGCGAAAGTACTTGCACCGATCCTCCAGAACTACTCAATTAAAAAAAGCACTGGACGAACGAAAATCTAGCGAGTCGTAAGTACAATGAAATATTTAATCATTGTATAAGAGGTCCCGTCTTTTAAAAGTTTCTGGAAACTTTGAGTAGAAATTTTACCACCTCATACAATCTAAAAAAAAATCAAATCCATTCAAATTCCGTCGCTAAACGTTGCGAAATCTTTTCAGAGTTGCACCAGAAGTCAAAAACACGACAAGAGAATCACAGAAATCAAACAAGAAACGAAAAACCAGTAATTCCGACCTATCAAACAACGAGGAGGCGGATAAAAATTCATCCAGTTCATCGTCAGACAGTGATTCAAGCGACAGCGGCACATCAGACAGCAGTTCAAACAGCAGCTCGAGCAGCTCATCCAGCAGCAGTAGTAGCAACAGTAGCAGCAGCTCGAGCTCCAACAGCTCGAGTTCTAGTAGCAGCAGTAGTAGTAGCAGCAGTAGCAGTGATTCCGACAAGAAAAAGAAGCGTCGTAGAAAAAACAACTCACGACACTAATCTTAAACAACACTCGGACACACCATAAGCTTTTATCAAACCTGTACATATAATTTTTAACGTCACCATCAGGCGCTTATCAGCGACCTCTCTAACCATGTGAAAAAAAAGAGCAATTCATCATTTTAACATTTTAAATGCATAAGAAAATCAACGTAGACGCGATTTTTTATGAAAAAACAATTTTTTTTTAACCATTTTAATGCGTGTACATACAAAATTGTCTTAAATACTATGGCAAAAAAAGAAAAGAATTTTAATCTATACGTGAGATTCAATCATCAACATTTGGCAGAGTTTGAACAATGACCTTGCGTCGAGCGTCATAAAGAAAATTATTTTTTTTGAAGATATCACTCTCATAAAACGGAGCTAAATTGTGAATATCAATTTGCTTAGCCTTGTCCTGAAGATCTTTTTCCGGCACTTCAACAACCGTGACACGATTGCCATGCAAAGCCTTCTGGAACGACAGTGTATCCAGCGTAATTTGCCGGAGGATGTAGTAAAGCAAGTCGCTGTGATCCTTTTTGTATGTCAAATACTTTTGGAATGTTTGACGCATGCTCTTCATAACTGAATACTTTTGCGTGTCGATAAAGCTCTCGAGGACCATCCTGATGGCGAGATTCACGTCATCCTCCCGCACATGATCGCGCAGATGAATTTTGGCGCAGGCCTCGGCCATCCTGATGATGCTCTCGATGTGTCGGACAGTGATGGGAAGACTGCCAGTGGCCAAACTCTCTTGTCTCAGCTGGCTGTACAGCTTGGCGACCTTGTCCTGGTCGATATTCGCGAGGGTCGGGTGGACATTTTGCCTGGCATAGACAATATACTTCTTCAGCAGGTCCTGAGGGATGCTCATGTCGTTCGCGGCGTAATTGTCGTCCAATTGGGGCGGAACAGCTCGCTCCTCGTTGGTCGGATGATGCCGAATGTGCGAATTAATGACAAACTTGGCCAAGTGACGGTCCTGCATGGGATCCACCTCGTCCTTGACGATGCACAGGATGTCAAAACGCGATATAATGGGCTCGGACAGGTCGACATTCTCGAAAAACGTCATGCTGGCGTCATAGCGCCCGCCGATGGGATTCGAGGCGGCCAGGACGGCACAACGCGCGTGCAGCGACGTGACAATGCCGGCTTTGGAGATGGAGATGCTCTGCTGCTCCATGGCCTCGTGAATTGACGTGCGATCCTGATCGTTCATCTTGTCAAACTCGTCTATGAGGCACACGCCGTGGTCGGCGAGCACTAGAGCACCCGCCTCGAGTGTCCACTCTTTTGTCGTCGGGGATTTTCGCACGTAAGCCGTCAGACCGACGGCTGACGCACCCTGGCCCGTAGTGAACACGGCGCGCGGTGCAATTTTTTCGACGTACTTGAGGAATTGCGACTTTGCCGTACCGGGATCACCGCACAAAAGGACATTTATGTCACCACGGACCTTGTGCTTGTTCCCGGGGTTCTTCGCCTCGCCCCCGAAGACCGAGAGGGCCAGGGCACGCTTGATGTAGTCATGGCCGTAGATTGAGGGCCCGAAACTCGCGACAATCCGGTCGAATATTCGCGGATCTTTGCTCAGGTTTAGGATACTGTTGACTTCTTCTTCTGTCAGCGACTCCACGATGTCTTTTGAGTCTTTTACGACAATGTGGTTAGCCAGCAGGACAGTTGCAAAGACCGGAAAGCCTTGCTCGGTGTTTAGGGAGCCGTCGTAACTGTTTGTGTAGATGCCCGTTAGATCTACCTCGTCTCCGGGCTTGCAGCGGTCGCACAAGTCCGACAGTAGAATACAGTCCTTGCTTCGAGGGATTCTCCCCGCGGGTATTCTGCCTGGAGACTCTTGGATGGATACTTTTTGATAGTTCCGATAAATTGTCTGCTCCATATTGATGATAAATGGCCCGACGCTTTGGCACTCTGGGCAGGATCCCGGCTTCACCTCGGAATTTTGTGACTGAACAAACGGTCCCAAAACATAGCCACACTTGCTGCAGTCATACTTGACCACTGAGAGTTGTGGCAAAACTCCAGTTGTTGCTGTCACCACGCCGAGAGTTCGAACCAGTTGATTCAGGTGAAGCTTTCGGAAGGTTCTCAGCTCCTCAATCAACGGCAGTTCCGAGATTCTCACGTGAATTTCCGGTGTAACACGCTCGTAGCTTGGAAATATTGTGAGAACCAGCTCCTTGGCGACTGTGTCGAATATTTCAAATATTTGGAAGGGTGCCTCGGGCAGGAAGTAGGCCAAAACGTGCTCTTTACTGGCGAGAATTGGAAATTCAACGACAAAACTTGATTGATTACTCTCACACATTTGACGAATACGTTCCTTGTACAGGCAGTGGCCCTTACTGTCTGTGTAGGTGCGTAAAAAGTTTTTGAAACGATTGGCAATCTCAGTTTTGGGCCCCAGCATCATCACCCACTCCTTTACAGAGTAGCCTTTCGTGTCCTCGAGGTTCTCGATCGATTCGATCATCTCGGCGTCCTCAATGTCGCCCGTTGCTGCCTTCTCGGCACGGCGACGCTTTCGCGTCTCTGTGTCATCCTCGTCGCTGTCCTCTACAATTTGTTAAATGTTCTCTTAGTGATATGTAAATAATTTTTTTTATTTGACAGCCCATACCGTAGAGAAGATCTCGGTCGTCACGAAAAATTCCCGCGGCACGATCGCGTTTGCGCATCGCAGCCTCGGCTGCCACGCGATCGCCCTGGGAAAGCTCGGAGTAATCAGAATCATCCATCAAATTCTGATCGTATCGATCTAGCGCAGGCATCGGTCGATAATCCGCCTCCATGTTGTCGCCAAAGAGTTCCTCGCCGTCTTCCTCGTCCTCACGCATGTCGGCTTGTGACCGCTCATCTCCCAGGAGACTCTCGTCCTCGAAGGGTTCATCTATGTCAGGTGCAGGGGACGTTGGAGCCTCCCCTGGCCGATTGGATCGTGGAGAGCTGAGTTCACTCTGAATTTTGACGAGAATTTTTGGTTATTAATATAATACAATGCTTATTTATAATGAGGTGTGTTGATAATTACCATTTTTTACAGAAATTTAGGTCCACTTGAAGGTACGTTGAGTGTTTTAGGTTCTTTGTTGAGTGTAGTGGGTTGACCGGTGTCCACTGATGTAAATTCGAAGTCACACACTTTTATCTACTCATTAATTTGAATTAATCAGTCAGCACTGCAGTGAATGTAAATAGTTGTGGCTTTTTCAAATGCTATGTGATTGTAATCCTCATGGGATTTTGATATAACTGCAGCAAGGGAGTAAAGATGATGCCAAAAATGGCGGGAATAATGACAAAATTTAGGTTAGAAATAGAAAAAAGCGAGACTTAACTTACCAGCCTAATTTTTGGCGGAAAATGAAAAATGAAAAAAATCAAAAATAGAATTTTTAAAATATGATTTAACAATCGGACAGTCACAAATGACTGTTATCTGTGTATATCAATATTTTTAGCTACTTTTCATGAGTAAATATTAAAAATATTTAGAATGAAATCATTTTCAATAAAAATTGGAAAATTCTAAAAAATCTTATTTCTGATTTTTTTGGACTAATTTTTATACTTTCTTTGAGTCTAAAAAATTATTCAATTGCACACCCCTGATGGTAAGCAATATTTATTATTACACGATACTTAAATCTTCATTTTAGAAAAATTTTATATGTCCTACTTTTTTTATTTAGTTATAATCAATAATTTATTTTCATTTTTACGAGGTTTTTTTTTTGACCTAGACTCGATTGCAGCCGCAATTCTTTATAAAAATACTCGAAATCACACTTTTCCTATATTAAATTTCACTTAGGTATTATGTTTAAAAAAAAATTATAAACTTTTCATAGCAATAACCAAAAGGGGTGTGCTCTATATATGGTTTCACCATGTATTTTTAAAATTGTATGATCTAATAAAAAAATTATCGCACCACTAAACTTTCAGAGGATGCATGTTTAATCAAATTTATCAAATACGGAATATTATTTATGTTTCAGAAATGTTAAATGACTTTTAGTACATTTAGATAATATAAAAAAATTGTTTTTTTCACTTTTTTTGTGAATGTAAAGAGATAATTCCTCAAAAGTCTCACCGGGTTAAAAATTTTTTTTCAGGATTTTTTGTAATAACTCGGAAAAAAAACAATAAAAAATTTTATCAGACTTAAATAATAAGAAATAAAATTTCCTACAAAAAAAAATGTAAAATATCTTTTTCTCATATCTCTTTGAATTTTTTGAAATATTTCAAAAACAAAGCAAAATATAGCTAAAACTACCTCTACATTTTTTATAGGAAATTAAATTAACTATCATTTTACTCTAATAACATTTTTTGTCATCTTGCTTATTTACTGAGTTATCCACACTCGGAAAAAAAAAACAATTGTACGCTCTTTAAGTATTATACATCAGTTACGCGATACATATTGCAACAATTAAGTATAAAAGCATATTATCATTTTTCGAAAATAATGCATTTTACGTACAAAAATGTCAAATACAGAAAATCAAACCTTATATACTGCACTAAACAACCAAAAAAACGTATATTACTACTAGTCACATTTTGAAAAAAACAAAAAACAAAACAAGCGTATCAGAAGATTAAGTACAATATAACCTTACTATGAACAGATATTTATTGAATCTTTAAATGTATTCCCCAATATACATCTAATTCTGGCTTGAAAATTCGAAAAATCAAACTGTTTGGCAGTTGCTTTTTATCAAACTTGCATTACTCATTGGTAATATAATACGTCAAGCCAACGAATTAAAGTGTATACAATGGAGATATAAAATAATATCATCAATATACCTTTCGCACGACAAAAAAAAAAAAAAACAAAAACAAAAATTTACCGGCAAAGTTTCTTACATTAAAAACTTACACATCATTCACGTAAAATCCATCGAATATTAGGTTTTTTTGTGTTTTTTTTTTATCTACCATCATTAATCATACACTTGATCAGCTAGATTATTTATTTAATTCTCAAGTACCCTTATCCTAGGCGCTATTTTTATTACTAATCATTTTTTTCATTTTTATCCAATTTTTTTTTTTTTCTTCTCAAATCCATATTAAACTACGAAGATCAATTCGTCCTTAATCACTACACGAATGAAAGCCAATATTATAATTATTAATTCAACTATAAACACATTATAGCAGATATTAAAAAAACAAAAAAAACATAAAAGAAAATAAAACAATTTCCATTTGGCACGAGAATGATAGAAACGTTTTTGTATATAACCGTGTGGATCGAACAAATACACAAGAAATTACATAAAAATCACTTGCACGACACATTCATCGGTATATATAGCTGCACACACAAAAAAAGGCAGTGTTTCGTTCCAACCTCTTGTCCTCAATAAATCAAAAATTTCATATAAACATGAAATATAATGTTTAACTAAATATTCAACACGTGTTGAAATGTTTGCGACAATCTAGCAACCATGACTAGTCCACTTTTATTATTTTTTTGCTCATCAATAAATTTCGTTTAAATCCTTTTGCACACACTCATGTCGATGCTTTTTATCAAGATGACACTCAAAACTACAATTAGTAGGTCGTGCAATGAACATCAGACAATGGTAGTCAGATTAAATAACTTAGAAATGTTTATTTTAATTATTTTGCAAACTTATCCAACTAATTTGAATAGTATATATTAGTAAATAATGGTATACATCGAAAAATGTAGAGGCGAGCCACTGGTTGAGCATTTTTAATCGGTTATCCTTCACTTATTACGTTTGATATTCAAATTTAAAAGTGTCGATGAGAAGAAAAATTTCAAATAAATCACGATTTATTTTGTTTTAACCACTAATATTCTCAATTATCGACGCAAAAACATGTATGGGGATGATGTGATGATTCGTATGGGGGCGAAAAGTCAATTGAGACAGTGATTAAACACAAAATTATCTCACTGATAATTTTTTTTTCCTCTCATTATCACTCGAAGTAAATTATTAACGCGAAGGAATGTTTCGGTTTGACCATGTCTCGCGATAGACCACATGAAGCACACTGTTTATCAAGAATAAAAATAGAACTAAGAAAAAAATTTTTAAAAACAATTATTTTGATAGTTGGAAATATAGTTTTGTAAAAAAAAAAAAAAAAAGCGCCATTTTCTCTTGACTACATCTGATAATTCAACTTGGAAAAAAACTCATGTGCAAATTATGATAAAAATCTGTCGATTAAGCGACTATTCCTTATCTAAATCTTAAAAATTACATCATACGTTGATTCAAACAATTTGACAATTAGTATACAGACTAACGACACGTTTACAGATAATAAAAAGGTGAAAAAGAATAGAAATTTCATCGGCACATAATTAATTATCCTAAGTAATCAAACGTTAGAAATCAGTGAAGCGTTTATTTTGATTGAAATGATGTATGTTCAGTCCCCTGTTGTCACGTTTATCATAAGATCACAGTCAATTTTGTCGAGAAAAAAAACAGATAAAATGCAGTTGGCAATAACAAAAAAAAAAAAACGTATCAAACCCACACAAAATCAGCAACACTTACTATATATTGTGTTTAAGTAAGTACGTTTACGTTACAGTCTTACGCGCGTAAATGTAAAAATTTAATAGGCCCATGACTGCAACAATCTATAATAATACGTGGGTTAGGTATCAGTCTTGTGATCAGCAGTGTATGATCATCGCGAGAGCAATTAAAAACAAAATATTAAAATCAAGAGAGCCGGATTAATTGAAATCATTTGGCACAGAGTCATTAACGGAGAGATTCGGAAGGAATTGATGTGTTCTGGCAGAGCACAGATTTAATTAAATTGAGAAATTTCATCATCAATATCCGGCTGACGATAAAATTACACAAAAAAAAAAATAATAATAATAATAAACTATAAGCAAAAAAACCGAATAAAAATAAAAGAGAGTCAAGTCCCAGAGGTCGAAGAGAAACTAATTAAAACAAATTCCGAAATGAAAATTAAAATCTATTTTAAAGAACGTGACGCTAACAAGATGCTGCGTATTTTTTTTTTCTTTTTTTTTTTTCAAGTGCAAACATCATTGGGATGGGAGACGGAATTTCTTTAGTTTATATACCTTTGTAATAGTAAGTTATTGAGTCAGGGACACGGGGTTATGTATGATTACTTTTTTTTTGTCATCATTTCTGTCTTTATACTTTAATTGTTAATGTGACTCGAAGAAGATTTAATTAGGACGTCGCGGCGACCACGGCTACGGGCGGCACAACCTCAGATTCAGCCGCACCGTCTGCCGCAAGACTCTCCACAACTTTCTTTACCTTAATCGCCTCCTTGTCGGCCAAACTTGTCTCCTCCTCGCCGTTTTGTTTATTTTCATCAGTCACGCCATTTCTGTGCGTCTTTGTGTCAGTACTGTCAGCCGCTTTGTCGGAGCTCGGTGCACTGCCATTTAGCTTTTTCTCCGCGGTCTCAGTAGCAGCAGCAGCCACAGTGCCAGCCGGACTCGCGGCTTTCGTCTCGTCCTCCGCCGTCGCTGCGGGCTCAACTGCAGCCACCGACTCAGCAGCAACCTCGACAGCTTCAGGCTGTGCACTGTCGACCTTTGTCTCGGGTTCAGACTGCTTCACACTCTTCTCCGACGTTGTGCTGCCATTCACCTCAGCACCGTTCGTTATCGACGTCGCCTCGGGCGCTGATTTTGCCTCGCCATTTTGCTTCTTGTCCTCGACGACAACAGCGGCAACCTTTTCCTCCGGTTCAATCTTTTTGTCCTCGGTTTTGGCAACAACACTCTGCTCAGGTTTAACCTCCTCTGGCTTAACCTCTGCTACAACCTCCTCGGTTGCTTTTGCTTCCACGCTGACTTTTGTTGTCGCCGCCTCCGGTTCCTCGGCGCTCACCTCTGCCTTCGCTTCGACTACTTTTGGCTCTGCAGTTTTCTCCTCGACAACTTCGGCTTTCTCAGTCTTACTCTCTGTAGTCTTTGAAGTTGATTCACTTGATTTTTTAGGAGCAGTTTCAATTTTTTTTTCATCTACTGTCGGCTCAGGCGGTGATTTTTTCTCAGTCTCAGGTTTAGTAGCTTCTGTTGACACCTTTTCCACTAGTTCATCAGTTTTTTTTGTCGTTTTCAACTCGTCAGAGTGTTTTTCTTTGTCTTTTGGTGTGTCAGCTGGTGCCTCACACGTCTCCATTGCCTCGTCAGTCTTCTTGGCCTCCTCAACCGCCGATTTTTCAGACGGCTCAGTTTTTTTCTCAGCCTCAACAACCGTCTTTGCCTCTGGTTCATCCGTCTTTTCTACCGTTTTCTCACTCACGTCTGTCATCTCAACGTCCTCAACTGCTGTCTCGCTGGCAGCTGTCGCAGCCGGCTCCTCGGCCTTTTTTGGCTTCTCAGTCTCCTCTAATTTAGGCCGCTTGCTTGGGGCCTGAAAGGACAGCTCTAAAAATGAGTTAATCGTTGGATAGGCGGTCTTTTCCTCGTCAGTTAGTGCAGCATTTCCCTCGCGCACTACCAATGCCGATGACATGCCTGCCTCAACTGCGGCTTTTGCCTCGTTTGCAATGTCGGTGAGGAAAAGAACTTTTGACGCCTCACAATCTATCTTTGCGAGAATTGTCTTGTAACTCGATGCTTTCTGCTTTGGGCCCACTTCTGTGTCGAAATAACCAGTCAAATACTTGAGCAAATCACCATGCTCTGAGTGGCCAAAGAGCAATTTTTGTGCCTCAACACTTCCGCTCGAGTACACGTACACCTTTCGTCCGTCTTTTATCCAGGCTTCAAGTGCCGTTGGTACATCCTCGTAAACACTGAAATACAAATTTTTTTCTCAACTTTTGTTCAATAAATAGTTTTTAATTTTACAACTTACTGTCCCTTCACTACACCAGATTTGTAGGCATCACGCCATATGTGACCTTGGAGCTGTTTTAGAGCACTGGTCTTGCGATCATTATCCATTTGCCAAAAGACATTTTTGATTAAGGATTCTTTTAGCTCGTCAGCCTCGCCGGCGATTGCTACCAGCCCTTCGACCTTGTCAGTCTCATCTTTTTTCGCCTGAAATGTAAAAAAATCTCGTTTCAATCACAAAAGTCGCGTGGTTTTAATGTAAAAAACATTTTTTATCCCGTGATTTCAGTGTCATGGACAGTATATATACATCGATGCTCTTTGAACGGGTTGCAGTGTTCAATCAATATCTATGGTGGCAGAAAACGACGTACAATGTCGTTTTATTATTCATGCACAAAACGATGAGAATTGTGAGCGGCGCTGTGGACAATGAAAATTGTTGGTGCTACGGCTCTCAGGTCAGAAAATTTTGCCACCAGCTGGCTCCCCCAAAAGTACGACGACGATCCTTCAGAGATATTGTGAACACATATTGTATATTTCGAGGCACACAAGACAATTATAACCAGGTGTCATAGTGCGAGTGCTATTGCCAACCAATGAGAAAACAAAATTTTCGGCAATTGCAAGCAAGGTGTCGACAGCGAAAAAAAAAAACCAGTAGTGAGGTGCAAAATGTTTTTTACCTGTTCTTTTAAACTCTCAATGTCTGCCTTCAACTCGTCATCATCCCACTTCTTCTCTATATAGGCCTTGAGATGTTCTCTGACATAGGGAAACAGAGTATCCTGCAAAAAAAGCCATGAAACACACAGTTATTATTTGTATTCAGCGACAAATCGATCTGTTGTTCTTCTTTGCGACTGAGATAAATGGCCGGCCGGCAACAGAGAAACCGTTGGACCCTTTGAATGAGAGTACAGGATTCTGAATACACATGTACACCGTGCAGTACATATCGGAAATTATGATTTTTTCAACAAATCGACGATTTACATGTACACGAGAATTTGGAAATTCTTTTTTTTACTCTCAATTATATCAAGAAATCGAATTTTCCGCGAGTATCGAACTGTGTTTGACGGCCACAACCCCTAATGTCGTGAAATTCTACAGAATAAATTGAAAAATCAGGGGAATAGAAATTTTAGGCAAAAAAAAAAAAGAGAGGAAAATCACACAATGATGGTATAAGTACTTATCGCGCGTGAATCAAAGTGAGGCTGGAAAATCGAGTCTCGCGACGAGTTTGGCCGCAAGGATCGTGCAAACTCGAACTGGTTTCGTGTCGGCGTACCTCCCTGCTTGGGGAGGAAGGACACAATCCAAGTGGGGAACTATACGCAAACCCGTTAAACACCACAATACTAAAAAAAACGAACTTGATGATATGCTATGAAAAAGCCGTGAATTTAGGTGAAAAAGTGAAAAAACAAGCTTGGCAGATAGTACTTTCAGAGAATATTCGCACGACATTGACAACGGCAAAATGCCGGGGAGGCAGTTCAGCCGGGACACACGGCCATGCTCTTTTTGTTATACCTTCACGAAGCTAATGCTGGTCGTTGTCCCCTCGATATCAATGAGCACAATGGCCTCTTGACGTAGGGCGTTATCGTGATCCTGACTGCGCTTCTCACCGGCCATCTTCGCGACACTTATCACTGATTTTTATTTTTTTCCAATCAAACAAATAACCACCCAACCGTTTCTGCCGTTTTTCCCGTGCCGCTCCTCGTTCACGCACGCTCCTCAATATCACTCGGGTAAATTCGACTCGTGAATTTTGCTCGCTCCGTCTCTCTTTCTCCCACTCTCTCCGCCGTGTACGCGTATTCCTGTTGAAACCGGCGAGTGAATTTCGTTGGGGCTCGCTCCCCTCTTTCTCTACGCACACACACAGAGCAGAAAACCTCCCCTCCAGTGTTTGCCACCAGTATATCCAACGGTGTATCGTTTGTTTTGCGCCCTGGGGACACTTTTCCTCCCGGAAAACTCGCACGAAAAACAATCAATTTGCGTGACAGTGATCACGTCGCCATCTTGATTTTCTAGGCTGATTCAAATTTCACAAAATGGCTGAACATGCAAAATTTTTCAATTTGCAATTTCGCAAGGGTGCAGAGTTTCACTACGGCTCTGAATCATCTACGAAAATTTGCCGATGTATATTATGCACATAGTTGCAAGATTCACGAATGTGTATGTGCTTTACCGGCTCCAGCCAATGACGAGGACCTTCCTGTGCTACCACACCCCCGACGAGTCAAGCAACGATTGCTACGCGAAAAATTTCGACTAAATCTTTGCAACCATTCAGGAGTAAAGAATTTAGAAAAATCACCTACTTTGCATGACAAAGCTTCTAGAAATCATAGACCACATGTCACAAATGCCTTCTTTACCGACACCTTTGTCTCAGAATTTATTTGGGAAAAAAGCCGGTTGTGTAGGGGGGACCCTGGCGGTGTATTACTCCGCCAGAAAGTAGTCCCCCGCACACAGACATAATTTTTTTTCTACTTTGTTAATTGAAAAATTTTTAATATGATTTATATACGCAAATGAAGGTCAATGTCGGGTGCGAGAAAAATTCATGTTGAAATAAAATTGATGGCGATAATTTCCGTAAGACCTATGATTTGCCGGCGTTAGACTTGATCTCGATCTCTCTCTCTCTCTCTCTCTCGCTCTCTGGAAATCCCTGGCATGGCTGATGCAGACGGAAAAAATTGACGTAGCTGCGCACAGCTGAGCGCGTGTAGTACGACCACCTGATTATTGTGTGTGCGTGATCGCGCAGAGAGAGGTCGTGATGACGAGAGCACGCACGTACGACGAGGGAGCATTTAAATTTTTGACGTGCAGTTGGTCGAATGTACAGTCAGTCACCACACACAAGAAACACGTGTTAGTTTGACAATGACCTTCGCAACGTCGTCGTAATGCCCGCATCTCATTCACTTTTGCAGTATAGAATCAAGAAATGGAATTTATAATTTTAAACAAATTTTATTTATCGAAATATAAATTAATTTCTCAAATCGTCAAACCACTGCATACTGTTCATACAACAGCTCACGAACTTTGTAGTATTCCTCAGACAGGCATCCCTCCAAGATAATCTTACCGCCAGCTTCATGCTATAACAACAAAATATGTCATTTTAATTTTTATCCTTTGTCGAGGTCATAAGAATTTATTTACTCACTCTTCGCACGGCTATACTGTTGTTACAACACCAGAGAACGCCTCCACTGAACTCTGATGAGATATTGCTCTTGTTTAACACCTGTTTGAAATCCGAAAGCTTCAGCTCGTTGATGAAAATTGTTTGATGGCCTGGAACCTAGACGAAAAATCCCAGCATGAATATCGAACACTGCATTAAAAATTATGTTTTTGTTACCTCGTTGATAGGTAGGGGTTCTAGGGTTAGAATTTTTTCCTCAGACTCCTCGTCAGTTTCCATCGAGTTGAGAACAACATCTCGACAGATTTGTCCACGCGCTGTGATCAGAGCATCCACCCAAGCGACTTCAGAGTCTCCGCGGCCCTTGGAGAAATTTAATCCACTGACGAGAGCATCTGTCAGCCGCACCTGGTAGATGTGTGTCTCCGTGGTGGCATCCAGGGTTTCTCCTCGACCAGGAATGAATACCCTGGCCCCAACACTCTGTGCCTGCTGAGCGAGGACCTCGCAATTAGCTGCAGACCCTCGAACTAGCACGACTCGCCGTGGTCGCAGCTGAGCTAGAATTTTCTGCAGCGATTCACCGTCAGATCGACCCTCAAAGTCAATATAAGTAATTGATGCATTGACATTGATGGTTCTCGTCACTTGAATGCATTTTGTCGGAATATCTGCAGCTATTTCTGGCTGCAGAGTTGTTTCATCGGGTTTCACATCACTGTTTTCCTTGTTGTCCTCTGTCTCAGGTGCCGCATCGGCTATTTTATAGTCTTCCGGTCTAATAATCTCACCGTACTCGTCGGTTTTAATTTTTTCTTCCACAAATGGGAACATTGGGTGCTGTTTTTTGCTCTGCTTGAAGAATCCAGGCTTCGTTTCCTGCTTTACAAGCAAATCATGCTTGCCGCGTGCTCCACCGACCTCAATCTCATCCTCAGACTCCGAGCTCACGTTGGACGTTTCCATTTGTTCCTGCTTTATCATCTCCTGCTTGGTGCGCTCGCGTTTTTGATATTCTTCTAGCTCAAAACCCTCGAGTTTAACGCGCTTTTTTATCTCCAGTGTGATGCTCCGATTGCCGCCCTTTTCCACCAAATCCCGAGCTAGAGTGCCCGGTGACGTTCTGCTGGTGATAATTATGCTATTCTGCGGGTTGCTGCACCATTGTAGAAAGAGATCGCGCGAAAATCCATACTCCATGTCCGGTGTACTGGCCAGAACGACCTTTGGACTGGGCACTTCGTTCAAATTCGCCATGCTGTGACACAAATGCAAGTGTTTGAACTGGAATGGGTTGTTTCTGGCGCCCTCGAAGCTTCGCATGAGCTTCTCGCTCATCCACTCGATTTGAGACTTGGCAAACTCGACGACATTGTAGCTAACGTTGTTGAGCAGCGCCAGCGAGTACGCCAGTAAGCCGGACTCTTTGTTGCGCCACAGTTGGTCGAGCATGTGCGCCAATTCGAGCACACGACCGGCAGTATCAACGCCGACTAGCACGTTCCCACCGCCACGAAGGGTTTGAAGTATATTTGCTAGAAAATACGAATAAAATTAACGATTTTAACGAGGACAAGGGTGAATTTTACTTACTCATCAACTTTTCATCTCGCGTTCGTCGTCGTGCCTGTTGATATGTCGCGTTAAATGCGTCGGTTATTAGCAACGACGGCCGAAGCAGTCCCTTGAGTTGGCAGTCATTTAAATGTCGCTCCTTCTTGTGATTAAAGTCCACGGCGTAAATAATTTCCTCCTCACCGACTTTAACAATCTTCCAAATGGTTCCTCCTATCATGTGACCTGCCGGCAAGGGAGTTAGAGTGACACCGTACCCTTTACCTTTCATAGATACACTCTGATTGTACTTTAATTGAGTTATTTTCTCAAATGCTGCGTCAACATCGTCCAGAGTAAATAGATCAAAATCTTCCATGTTGTGTCGAGACTGGTAAATGTCATACATAAACATTTGACCCATTTTGTAGACAGGAATAGTCGCGTATATTGGACAGTTTAGACCGCATTTCCCCACGATATACGGCAGAGCTCCCAGATGCAGTGGATCCGGGTAGGACAGCAAAACTGCGTCTATTTGATGGACATGTCTAAAATGGAATTAGTTGTTATTTAAAAGACTTTCAGAGTTAGTTTACTGGTTTATTTACCTCTTGAGTTCTTTAATAAAATCTTGATTAAAGTTCTCATCCCATCCGCAGTCTAATAGTATTCGCAACTCATCGACTTGAAGAATGTAGCATGGCGGGGATTCGTCCATCGCGCCCGAAATTGCATGTAGTTTTATTATAGAAGTCATGATTTCTTGTTTTTTATGTAAAATATATCCTTAAAGTCTGGAAAAAAATCTTATTTATAACCTCAAAAATGTGGACAATGGGTGCAAGCTGAATATATATACTTACCGATTCATTTCAAGGGTAAAATTCTTTCTGGTTTCGTATAAGGGCACATTAATTATTTTAATGATGATTACATGTAATTGATGTCCTCGGAAGTTTTTTAATTTCAAGTAAAAAGAGTGTTGTTTATACTCTGAAACTCACAAACAACACTTATTTTGCGAAACCGGCCGTGAAGATATCGACGACTAAACTGACGGTGGCGGGAATTTTTTTTTTGAATTTAAAATGGGGCGCAATAATTACTGCGCACTGTATATAACTAATAATTCACAACAATTCCCATGTAAAATAATAAAAATATCGATTGATTGATTTATTAGAAATTTTCGTCGTACGGAAAAAATTTTATTTGAACAATTAAACGGATAATTTGAAAATGGTTGAAAAGAGGCGCAAAATGGCGTCTGCTACAACGGCGGTATGTGTGTGCTTCTGCTTGACACATCGAAATATATCATTTTGGCCAGCTAAAGCAAATAATTCACTTGCAATAACTGTTCATAGAATTTTTGTAAATATACATTAAATGTAAAAACGAGTGTTGAGGCTATATATTATCGAGAAACACGTCAGCTGGTGGATTATATAGCTGGTGTGTGCGATCGAAAGGGGTAACTTCAATATAAATGCTGATGGTAAACATTACGAATCAGCTGATGAGTGAGAACAGACACACACATCTTATTGTTATCTGGGTTAATCGAAAGGGGTAACTTCAATATAAATGCTGATGGTAAACATTACGAATCAGCTGATGAGTGAGAACAGACACACACATCTTATTGTTATCTGGGTTCCCGAGTCGAAATATACCCTATGAAAGTATTCAGACAGTTCTGAATCCCCACTCGCTAATTCAGAAAGTCTTCAGACAACCCTGAATCCATCACGTGCGCCCATATCCCGTGGTGGAGAGACACCCCACTCGCTAATTCAGAAAGTCTTCAGACAACCCTGAATCCATCACGTGCGCCCATATCCCGTGGTGGAGAGACCCGAAAGTATGTCCCCCCTCCCACAAAGTTCGCAAAAACAATAAGCGGAAAATCTGAAAGTATACTCAATCCCCTCTACAATCTCTATATGACCGTACTCCTAGTTGGCGGTAAAATTTAATACTTGATGTTCGGCAGTTTACCGCTTCTCATCACACTCGCGTTAGCACATGGTACAGTAGTGTCAAAAAATACTACTAATGAAAACCACAATAATAATACACGGCCCACTGCCATCATTTTATAATTACAGCAGGCAATCTAAATATGAAAGCGACTACAGGTATTATAAAAAATTATATGCGTGAATAGTGTATAGATGAAGCGTGGTTGAATAGATCTTACAGTGGTAAAATGAGCACAAAGGACGTTTGATATATGTACGCAGGCCGAGTCGAAATATACCCTACGAAAGTATTCAGACAGTTCTGAATCCCCACTCGCTAATTCAGAAAGTCTTCAGACAACCCTGAATCCATCACGTGCGCCCATATCCCGTGGTGGAGAGACCCGAAAGTATGTCCCCCCTCCCGCAAAGTTCGCAAAAACAATAAGCGGAAAATCTGAAAGTATACTCAATCCCCTCTACAATCTCTATATGACCGTACTCCTAGTTGGCGGTAAAATTTAATTTCATTAGACCGAATGCCTTACATATTTATTTGTCAGTAAAAACAAACACTATAATCCAAAGATAATTGTCGTTAAGAAAAAAAATTGACTTTGCCTGAAGTATGTATACTTACAAATACCCTGCAGGACTGAATGAATTTTTTTATATCTAAAAAAAATTGTATAGGTAAATGAAAAAATGATTAGGTAGCTGCAATTATTGACAGCTTCTGCACTCTGATAAAAAACAAATAAACATAATAATGACTACAGATACAAAGTAATAAATAGATAAAAAGTCCATCTAATATTTATCGTCGGGTATCATGCGAAAATTATTTTCATCACGGACTTCGTGTCCACGACTAAAAGCTCTATTTATCCGGCATATTTGTTCTCGCCGGCTGAGATTTTAGAACGATTAATGAGACATTTCGTGTTATATATATTTTTATATTTTATCGTTTTAAAGAAAACAAAACAAGCATATTATAGGTTATGTTGTTGTCCTAGTCACAATGTCTATTTGCGCGCACACCAGCCGCAGCAGCGCCGCGTGTCGTAGGAGTTTATGATTATTATAGTCATATGCTTGTGATTTATATGTGATTAATAATTGATAAATTAATCTGTTAAGGAATAATTTATTGTATAACGTATTATTGCACAAAGTTTTGTTAAATTACAAGTGCGTATTTTATTATAACAGTCAGCCCGTTGTATGGATGTGTGGGATTTAGATAAATCATATTGTGTGGTGAAATTGGTGCGTCCTAACCTTTATTAGAGAGGACCATCAAGTCATTAGTTATCAATTATAAGAATGTCAGCGATAAGCAACTATAGTACAGACGACCGATATGCTGCGATTATGTGGCATTCCACTAAATCTTTGGATACAACACCTTTGGCCGCATTGCCGTATCATCAACATATACCACAGGTACTGAAGTAGCCTTGGGCGAACACAAAGGACAGCATTCCACTAAATCTTTGGATACAACACCTTTGGCCGCATTGCCGTATCATCAACATATACCACAGGTACTGAAGTAGCCTTGGGCGAACACAAAGGACAGATCATTGCTATTGGAAGTAAGTATTAATTTAATTGAAGTCGCATACCTTAATTTATATCGTTACCTTAATTTATATCGTATGCAAAATTTATGAGGACAGATCATTGCTATTGGAAGTAAGTATTAATTTAATTGAAGTCGCATACCTTAATTTATATCGTTACCTTAATTTATATCGTATGCAAAATTTATGAATTGATAGGAGCTGAGGAAATGAAAATCTTCGAGGCAACCCAGTCAACTTACTTATTGCAACCTGGCACGGGGCAGTAGAAACTAGGTGCACAAACGCAACGCAAGTTCTTTAATTGTTTAAAGAGCTTTCAAAGATTTAGACTTGTACCAAACATCAATATTCGAAGCAAAGGCCATTTAGGTATAGCATGTAATAAGTCTTAATGCAATGTATCGTTTTATGATTTAACAAAATGAAAATTGGTTCAAACATATTGTTTGAACCATTTTTTTATTGTTACTACACAATAAAATGATAATAATAGTGTATATTAATGAGAACACGAATTTGAATTTTTACCCCCTCCCTATGCTTTCGCGCCAGAACCCGCGGTGATGCGGCCTTTATCACTATTGGTGAAATATAGTAGTTGTGAATGTTGTGATTGGTTTAAAAGTGTTCTGAAAATGTTCTGAATGTTCTGAATGTGCGGGCTTTCAGTAGTGTCAGAACACTTTCAGAACAACCAATATTAGGCATCTGCGCATGAGCAGACCCTAACAGTGTCAGAACTGTCTGAATACTTTCAGTACTCATATTTCGACTCGGGTTTCCAAGTTCAACAGGCGTCATTAAAAATTTTTCTAAGTCCACATCGTGAAAAAAGTTCTAAGTCCAAATTTTTCGTAGTGGGGATTCGGTACATTTGGTATACTTTTGGAAGTAACTAGAAGTCGGCAGTGGTCACGTGACGCTGTTAGGAACATTCGGAATACATCTGGAATAAAATTGCGACCGTGGAGGGGAGATTAGGTACATTCGGAACTGTTTCGGACTAACTTTTTCGACTCGGGCTCTTTCGGACTAACTTTTTCGACTCGGGTGCAGTACATACTACATATGTACTGCATTCGCTATACTCACAAAAGAGTCTCTAACAGTCACAAGTAGCGAAGCTCTTCACATACAGTCATATTCGCTTTCGCTGCAGTTTAACACTTCGTAGCCATTGAAGGAAGTTTTCAAGTGTTTTCCAGTCACAGCCGTACATCTGCTGTGTAGGAGCTAAATACAGCTACGCTCTCACGAACAACGCGTACCAAGAGGTTGATATCTGGACACTCGACGAGGACTGGCACCTATACATACTTGAAGGTGAGTCCAGTGTTGGGCCACATCTAATAATCACCGATTATTGCATGAATTTCGCATTTTTATCCGCCCCTAGAAGCATAAATTCCCTTTTCCTTCCTCCTCCGTTCGCGTATTGATGATCATTGTCATGAAAAATGTCGACGTGCTCGGCCCCGTGCGACTTTAACCTTGTCCTTTGCCGATAATACGAGAACAATAATGACACTTGACTCTGCGTTGAGAAAGAATTTAAGTTGATAAGTATTTTTATCATGTGTGTAACTCAATTGTTTTAAAATATCTTTGCCTTGCTTTGTATTATGGTGTGGTGTGGCGCCAAATAATCTGTCACCTTGAAAAATCAAAAGTTGTTATGAATAAGCCCGGGCCAGAATCTCGGTTAAGTGGACTAGACATTGGCATGATGCTAAATGATTCGAAAAAAATTGAAAAGTGCATTTGCTGCATTGTACAACCGGCGCCGTCAACTCGACCGGACAGTCTGCCACTTTGGCAGCCGGCGGCACAATGCCAGGCTCCAAAGTCAATAGTTTTATTAAGCGTCAGTGAATTAATTAAAGAGTATACAACTGATAAATACTTGAAAAAGTTTTCAGTACTGATTATCGACCAAAATGAGCTACCGTCAGAGATTCCCGAGCAATTATATGAGTTAGTATTCTCAGCCCGAGCAAGCAATCCAGAACTTGGCCTCATTGCCACCTGCTATGATAAAGTATTATGTCAACAGTATCCACATTCATTTTTCATGGATTTTTCAACGGCCCCGCTCCCAAGGGGTCGTGTTCTGCCGATGGCAGAAACACCAAATAACTATACGAACTACGAATCCAGCTGTAGCTGATTTTCTTCTTAGTTGTTTTTCAATGAATACATTAAATTCTTGAGTGCCACAAATTAATATTAACGATGTGATGTTTCAATCACTGCGCTAGATAAAATTTCATTTATGATATCTTCATTAATTCGGCCACTTCTTACACGTAAGTCATTGATATGTTTTGCGTTATCTGAAAATGATATTCACTTTTTTTTATTCATCTCTTATAATTACGATTACTTTAGTTGTGCCTAGGAGTATACCTACCGGTTTGGCTACGACATAGAGTACATTCGACATTCCAATAATTTGATAACTCTTGTAATTCTTTTTTTATTAGAATCGGATTCACAACTACGATGTTTATTATTCTATTTATTTCATTTTTTGGCCATTAAGAATAAAAAAAATTATTCAATTTACTCTTGTGTTTTTCTAAGCGACTCCTCAGGCTCCTCGCTGTTGACATTTTCAATGGGATTAGCGATTAGTGTTTCCAATTATATCCTCTATCACTTTTCTCCTTTTTCATCCGGATCTCGAGACTCGGTCCGATGACGACGAGAATTTGCAAGTAAGGCACAGTACTGGTCACCATTTCAATGGCCGTGATTCTCAGCGACCAAATAGCAGCCTTAAAGTCATATCCATGATCCTGTAGCAAAACTTTAAAGATTATTCACCTGATACTTAGTCCGGGAGCACACACAATTTTTTTGTGCAGATCGTAAACTAACAAAACCCCCACTTTCACCAACGAAATCCGTGATTTAGGCTGTTCCATTCGCTCCCAGCAGGATATTTCTGGATTTTATGTCCCTGTATGGACATACGAATAAACGAGGCGTACACAACGAATAAATAATAGTTACTGTGGAAATATTCAAGGCCTTTGAACATTCTTCCCACAACAGGGTAATAATTTGGTGATTGTGGCCTCGTCAACGACCCCACGGCTGAAAATTGATGATGGACTAATCTATGATTCCGGAGCACGGCATTCCACGGTGACACATTCAACACTGCATGCGAAGCGTTCGACGAAATTGATTGCCCACGAATTTCGCCATAATTACGAACATTTTCCATGCTTAATGTAGTGTATTATTAAGCTCATCATTTGAATATAATATATGTATAAATTTTTTTTTTTTTTCACCGTAGATTATGAATAGGTATTTATCATTCGAAGCACGGTGAAAAAATGCATCATTAAACTTTCATTCTTTATTTTTTTGAGTCATTGACAATACGAATAACTTTTTTATTAACTCTACGACTTAAAATTTAATTTATATACATATATAGAAGTTGTATGTCTAATAATAATAATGCTAACAAATATAAGGAGCTTAAGTATCATTCATACAAGAAAGGGTTTATATAATTCGATATAACGTAACTTTGAGTTTTAAAAAACTCACATAAAAACACTCTCATAGCATTCAAAATGCTATGAGAGAAAAAAATACTCTCATAGCATTCAAAATGCTATGAGAGAAAAAAATATGTATATTATAGATTTATACTAATTATAACTCTTTTCTTCCTCTAAATTCTACTATGAGTTATAAAAATTCCAAAATTGGATAAAATACGAAATATTAGTATCTTACTAGTGGTCAGGACATCGAGAAACGCCGAGATTTCCACTGCGTGTACCTCGCAGCAGGAGCGACAGCATCAGTTTCTCGCTATTGTCATTCAGAGCGTCATAGACAATTTTGTTCAGTTCCTTCATGGCTGAACAGGTCAGGGAACATTCAGAATCTTTTAAAATAGCCTGTAAACAAAACTTTGATTAACATCACAGCAAGATAACCAACAACAACCACAACTATTCTTAAAATCTCCTGGAATTAACTTACCGTTCGAAAATGACTGAGTTCGTAAGTACCGTCGCTTTGGCGCTCACTCGCTTGGAAGGCCCCTGGAAGAATTGCGCAACGAGAGACTGGACGTATAAAGAGTAAAGGAGTGGGATCTGAAGAGTACACCTGCCCAAAGTAAACCAGTTCCTTGAATTTTGGACACTGATGGCAGATGAACTTCGAAACTGTAAAATGTTCGTACGTGTCGTTCGGGGCGTCCGTGTGCGGCCTTAACTTGCATCCATTTGTCGAGTCTATCCATATAACTGACTTGATAGTCTGCTGATACCATGTCCCAATTTGATGGAGTAATGGCCAATTTTCACTCTCACAAAAAAGTGCCTTAAACTGGGAGAGAGGCATTTCAGGTTTCAGGATCGTCTCTTGAGCCACATTTATGGTCGTGTAGGCCCGCACAAAAATGAGATGCACCCTGCACCGCTTGTTTTTTTCCTTGAACGCTTTCCAGGTCACATTGCTCGTGCCCGGGTGGTCCTTTGACGTCTCATGCACGTGCACCACTAAACGCTTCAGTGTTCCGCTGGTGAGACTCTAAAACGGCATCGTTCAGATCGTCGTAGTCCATGCTGAGGTACATGATGCTCTCAAATTGCTCAAATCTGAAACGACGCTGCTTGGCTTGTTGGCAAGTCTGGTGACTCTTTTTGACCGATGCCAATTCAAGGTAAGTGAGATGTCGGCCGTGACGTTGAGCCAACATTTTGACAAGGCTGTCCGCAGCTACGACCAACTCCTCGATGAATCCGAGCGATAGAAATAAGAGTTGTCGAGACGATTGAATAATTTGTTGTATTGAGTCTAAAATTGGATCAATCCACGGCTGAAAGTTGATGGTGGACCTATCTGTGACTATGGCCGGCGTTGGCTCGATACACAGCTCTGTCAAGTTGTGATTCTCACGGAAATGTTGCAGCAATCGGTGCAATTCAGAGCCGGAGCACGGCGTGTGGCATTCTACTGTGACATATTCAACACTGCACCGAAAACGTTCGGCCAGTTTGTTTGCCCAGGAAATTTTTTCCGGATCTGAAAGTGTGAACGTTATCTGCGCCCAAAAGCGTGGATGAAAAAAAGCCTCTCGCCAGCTCCAACAGACGGCTGACGCATTAATCCATTCTTCATCGTCGAGGTGCGAGAATATCTCGTCCATAACAACGCTCGGGAGACAGTCCCAGCGGTGGTTGGGATTCTGTTGAGCCGTTTTCTCTTCAACATTTGCCATACTCAATGAAACCATTCGCCTAGAGTCACGATCTCTGTCTTCTGAGAGATGTAATCTATGATCGATGCACTTATTCATCAATGAAAGAGATTTTGCTGCAGACTCGTTGTGTTGAATTATTTCCCGGAGATGAGAGATGAAAGAATCCTAGAATTTATTCAACCAGTCAGTATCAATTTCAATCGTAAAAATATTTTCTACATACAATAAACGATAAGTTACGTAGATTTACTTACAGAAAATTGATCAGGACTTCTATAAACGTTGAGCCGACGACTCAGTGTGCAAATAACGGGTGCCAAAAAGTGTTTACAGATGACGGAATCAC
>MVJL01009764.1:0-60920 GCA_002156465.1 Macrocentrus cingulum
ATTCCGCGGACGCAACTCGGACAGGGATTAGAGACCCGGGCCGCAACTCGGACTAGGGATTAGTTGCCCGGGACGCAACTCGGACACTCTCTTCGGCCGGGCCGCAATTCGAATGACTCGGGCCGCAACTCCGGTTCAGCCACTGCACTGCGCGAGTATAGAGCATTTACTCTCTAACATTATATTCATCATAAAAGAATTAATTATTTATAGCCTGGATTTCATAATATATAATATATATATTTTGAATCTTTCTGAATTATTTGCAATTGACAATAATAAAATTGTCTCATTATAATTATATATATATAGCTATATATACGTCACCCGTCAATATATCATTAATATATCGAATTAAATCGACACACATCGCATGAACGCGGCTAACAAATTTGTACATTAATTAGTTTCCTTATTATTGTCATGGTATATATATATTTTTAATAAAAATAATAAAATATTATATGTATATTATATATAGTATGTATAATAGATTATTGCATTATGCTTTTTTGGTACCGTTATGACACGTTTTTATTTATTTATTGATTTATTTTTTTAATTTTGCGCAAAATGGTTTATTTTTCGGAATTTTTTAAATTCATTTTTTTTATTTTATCGACATACAATTAGTTGGAGGCCATTTTAGTTTTCGTGTGCGTGACGATTTTTCACACATGAGCGACTTTTTTGCAAATATTTGCAATTTTTTTTTTGTTTTTGTTTTTTTTTCTTTTTAACGCGATACATCACCTTGTGATTATTGCGTGTGTGATGTTTTGTAATATATCCGGTAAACGGATTTTCATCTTTTCTTGCCCGCAACGCTCAAAGTATTATAATATAAATTTAAGACCCGCTCTCTCTCTCGGTGTGTTTTCTGAGGGGTGTTTATTATAGTTGGACAAGTGGTTAAATGCCAAGTCGCAAGGAGAGTGAAGGAAGTTTCATATACGTACTTGATGGTGGTGCGCAAATTTTCGAGTCTCAACCGAGCAATTGTGGTGACGACAATGATGATCCTGCTCATCCTATTCTCTGTAGGGTTTACAGTAGGAGTAACGGTGATTCATGTGTTGGCTATAAGAACCAGAATGTGAGAAACGTTTCAGGCACTTGGAGCACTGGAATGGCTTTTCGCCAGTGTGAAGACGCTTGTGCTCAGTCAGGTGATGCTTGTGCTTAAACGCCCGCGGACATTCCTCGCACTTGTACGGCCTTTGCCCTAATTAATCAGAAAATTTTTCTCTATTAATACCATCATCATTATCGAGCTCTACATTGCCCGCATTTTAATCAATCACTGTCATAAAAAAAACCCGTCGCAACGCCTGTGGCAAGGACTTTATGAAAATTAATATTTTTTTTTTATTTTACCACGCGATATTTTCTCACTTAAAATCAAGTTATTAAAATTTTACCAAGATTAACACCCCTTGTGGTGATAAAAAAATTTGTAAGTTAAATTTTAGCCTCATGAATTTTCATGAATAAAAGCGAATTAAGTGAATTATAGGTTTATTTAAATCAAATTTTTAACTTTGATAATTAAATAAAGTTTTTTGATTCATTTTTGAAAAAAACTATCATAACTATAGGAAGTTAACTGTCGATAAAAATCGATTTTATCACTTGATCCATTGACAATTCACATTTCCAATAATTAAATGACGTAATATCCTATATAACAGGTAAGAATTTTATTTTTTCACCTGTTATATAAGATATTACATTTTTTTTTTAAATCAACGCAAAATTTAATTTTTGTAACACATGCCTCTAAAGCTCGTTTTTTTTTTCACTCTTGAGCCATAAAGTGGCTGATTTTTTCACTAGTACGTAAAGTGACCTTTTTTCCCCGGATTTTGCAGATTTTTTTTAGATACTAATACCAGCTGTTAAAAAATTATGGCGGCACCAAAGTGAAAAAAATCGAGCATTATTGACATTTATTGCAAAAAATATGGTATGTAGCATGTGCACAATGGCGGCAATATTGTCAGTGTAAAGTTTGTCCTGCGAATGTACTCCTGACTCGTGACAAGCTTGCACGCTGTATAAAAATTGCCGCCTTTATGCACTTGCTACACAATACATAATTTTTTTCATTAGTAATTCATGATGCGAATTTTTTTTTTTTTTTTTTCGATTTTCCTTTTTATTTAAGCACTCAGTGAGAAAATTGAACGTAAATAAAATACAGAGAAAAATTTTTTTTCAAAAACTCGTTGGGCAACTGATAAAATAGTCATTAAAGTGTCACTATGGCGATGGAAACAATTTAATAATGATGTTAAAGGTGTTTAAAAACTTACCGGAATGTTCATACTTGTGTCTGGCGAGTGAGCTGTGCTTGGAAAAGGTCTTATCGCATTGATCGCACACGTACACGCCCTCTTGCTCGGTTTCCGTCGAAGGAGGAGCATCTGCCACAAGCGGCCTATCGTTCTCGCGTTCAAACTTTACATGGTTCCTTGATTGACTCTGCAATGAAAGTAAAAGAAGCATTACAACGAGCGAGCTAACCTCTTGCGAGACCCTTAAAATCAATTATCAAGCACACAACTAACCTTCATCACAGAGTT
Organism: Macrocentrus cingulum; assembly: GCA_002156465.1. Classification (NCBI taxonomy): domain Eukaryota; kingdom Metazoa; phylum Arthropoda; class Insecta; order Hymenoptera; family Braconidae; genus Macrocentrus; species Macrocentrus cingulum. The sequence goes on from MVJL01009764.1 coordinate 2,586, forward strand.
ATCCACAGACAAAACTTCCTTCTTCACCTCTCCGCTGTCTGCCACAGTCTCCTCATCAATAACCAACGGCGATTCCTCGGGATCATCGACCTCATTGCTCGGCGCGTTTGCCGGCACATGCTTCTCTTTCGGTTCATAAGGCAGAACAACGTGATTGCGTGCCGATGCGTCGGTAATTCCCGAAGATATCGTCGTGAGAACATCCTTCTTCGACAGATCCAGAGGCTGCTCCAGCGGCAGCTGATGATTGCCGATGCTGGCCAGCGGCACGAGCGCAGGAATTCTCGACTCTCTGCGGTCGCGAGCTCGCGAGTTTTGGAACCACACCTGAACAACTCTCGTGGGGAAATTTATATAATTAGCAATCATAATAATCTCCTCCTTCTTCGGCCGGGGGTTGATAGCATAGTACCCCCGCAGTACCGCCAACTGCTCATCATCTATGAGCGATCTCGCGCGAACTCGTCGACTCGTTTCTGCCTGCGTTCGCGGCTGGTCGTAATCTTCGTCGGAATCTGCTTCAACTGAGCTCTCAAGTGCACCACCCGAGTCCTCGGCCTTTCGTTTGCAAGCCTTTCGACCTTTTTGACTCGCGTCTTCCAGCTTCGCGGCCAAACCCTCGCTCTGCGAGTCGTACTGGTCGCCCGCCTGCCAATCCGGATAGTGCGTTATCGTCTCGCCGGACATTTCACTGTCCTGATCGTGATAATCCTCATCGCAGTCGCGTTTTATTGTCTCAGGCGAGGTGGCGAGCTTGCGCACATTCGCCTCGAGCAGTTGCTTCGTTACCGAGGTGTTGACAGTCTCTAAAATACGTCGAACCGCGTCCAAATCCTGAGGATCACTCGGCATCGGAGAATACTTGCCCTCGGTGCCCTCGGTCTCCTCAGAGTCGGCTGTTGAGGGACTCACGGCCTCCCGATGCGTCTCGAATCGCTCCGTCACCTCGTCCACACGCTTTGTGTGCAGCTGGTTGAGAATTTTGCCGATAGATGACTGGAGAAATAAACTGCTAAAGTTGACTATTGGTGGCAGCAAACTTGGCATGTCGTAAATCCCACCGCTGTCGCGCTGAAGGTCCTGATAGTCGGATGGCGATAGTTTAGGCAGAATTGGCAAGAATGTGTTGTTATTGGCGGCATGGACATCACGGCCACGCGATGAAGTTAGGGCCTGTGATTGCTGTTGCTGCGGAGTCGGACACTTTTTTATTGCTTTGTCCACTCCGCTCGCTGCACTCTGTCTTGATTTTTTTAGATTTACTATCAGGCACTTCTTTGAAGTCATATGACTCGAGTATGAGCCCGAGTGGGAAAATCGTTTGCCACAGTTGTTGCATTGAAAGGGTTTTTCTCCACTGTGAATTCGCAAATGTTCCTGAAATAGATGAAAATTCTTGTTAGTTATTTGGATAAAACATATTTGACTTTTTTTTATAGAATGATATATCTTACTTTAAGATGGTGCTTGAATTTAAATGCCTTCTCGCAGTGAGGGCACTTGAATTTGCGCAACACTGCGCTCTCGTCGTGGCTGATCATGTGTCTTTGTAAGCGATATACGTTGGCAAAAGTCTTGCTGCAAACCTTGCAAGACTAGAAAAGAAAATATTTACAATTAGAGATTTTTTTTCAAGTAATTACCTTCTGGCAAAGTTCAAATTTTTTAAAATACGTTTACATTTTTTCAGAAGTTAAAAACCGCGTTAATTATATGAAAAAAAGTTCAAAAAGTTTTAAAACTACAAACCATAACGTATCTAAGATGAGATTTTCAAAAATTCATTTTTTATCGAATTTTTCAAGGGGAATCCTTTGGTTATCTTTTCGTGATTTTTTTTTTAGTTTTTACATGATAACTCAGTAAATAAGGAAGATAACAAAAAAAGTTATTCCAGTAAAATGATTAGAAATGAAATTTTCTATAAAAAGCTTTAAATAACATTTTACATATCTTTTTTTATTTTTTAGAAATTTTCAATTTTTTGAAATTCTTATTTTTCAAAATATCTCAAAAACAAAGCAAAATATCGCAAAAATTTATTCTACATTTTTTGTAGACATTTGAATTTCCTATAATTTCACTCTAGTAACATTTTTCATTATCTCGCTTACTTATAGAGTTATCGAAAAAAAAAAAATTTGTAGATTTAACGATATATTAAAAAACCGATAAGTACTCTATTTTGAGCAATAAAAAAACGAATTACATGTATGAAAAATATGTGAAAAAACTTACAACTTGTGAGAATTGAGCAGTGAGATCGTGTTTATCGATAACAAAGCCGGTTTTGTGAGCGTCCTCGAGGTGTAGCTGAAGGATGTGAAGGTTTCGGCAGAGAAACCCACACTGAGGACACCTCTCTTCTTGCTTAGCCGATCCACCCTCACCACCAGCGCCCGCAGCACTCGCCCCACCACTGATTTCCGCTAATTCCACACTGGATTCGTCTCCACTGCACCCTGTTAACAAGGCCCTTACACAATTAGACGAGCGGTAGATTAACAGGCCGAAGAATTTTTTTGAAAAAAACCTGATGGCCATGCAATAATAAAGCGAAACAAAAAAGGCATCTGTAGCTAATCCCCAGATCTATCCCCCTATACACCGTGACGAGAATTGGCGACCCCCTATGCTAGAACGTAGGTCCATCACCCGTTCCCATCATCTCCACTCCTGTCACCCGCCGTCTCCATCTCTCTCTCTCAAGGTATACACTACTCAATGGCCACGAGGGGTGACTTGTGATATTTTCAGGGGTGCTCGCTCGTTGCGTTTCGCTTCATCCGCTGCGCGCGAATCTCGTCCGCTACAGCATTGTTAGTCGTGCGCCACGCGCCAGGTCGACGCGCCCGGGGTGACTTTGTCGTTCGCAAGTGGCACATGGCATATCGGGGGATGTCAAGCTATATGCATGCCCCCGGTGGGATAACTTTTCAGGGGAACACACCTATTGTCATACGTGGGGGATTTAAATGACGCAGAGCTAGGTGATTAACGGCCAGGAAAATCGTGCAGGGGTGACACATGATCAATTCCAGAGACATTTGTCCAGGCTCGATCGAACAAGTCGACTCAATGTGTCCAACACAGCAGAGACGCCAAGTTCTTCAAACGAGCGAGTCGCAATACTTTGAACTTTTGAAATTTCGAAGTAAAAAAATTTTGTTTTTCTCATTTTCCATGAAAAATATCACTCGAGGAGAAAAAAGTTTCAAATCAAAATTATTTCATTTTTAATTATCTATCAAAAAGGTTCTTAGAGTTTTTTCGAAAAACTCAGTAGTTTTGTGAGTATAGCGAGCTTCAAAGTCCTACGAGTTTTGATGCGAGCAATATTATAATTCTTGATCTCACTTTCGGAACTTTGATGCTCGCTAACGGCTAAACTAATTGATTTTGCGAAAAAAGTATAAGAACCTTTTTAATAGATAATTTTAATCAAAAAAACTTTTATACAAAACTTTTTTCTCTAGGATCCGAATTTTTTGTAAAAAATTGAAAAAAAGAACATTACATCGGTAATTTTAAGTATTTTTATCTAAATACTTTTTAAAAAAATTTCTTAATGACGTTTATCTTAAGTTTTTAATTGGTCATTTTTAATTTAGCGAATTGAAGACATGTTGACCATCAAAATTCCCCAAACTTTGAGGCGCCTTTGAGGTATATGAGAAATATAATGAATGGACATATCTGTGCAGACAGGATGTAGGTATTTAATATATTGACTGATGATTTTGTATGGCCGAGAATCTCTAGTCTGCACTTTGATCCGAGTAAACGTCGATAACGTGTATGAAATGGGTCGAAGCCGTGACCTTTTCAAGCGCAGCATCTTTGTGGCATCTCAAGAGACACAAAACATATTACAGTCAAATCCAAAATAGATGTAGGGTAAACAATGGCTTAAGAAATAGTTTTCTTTCTCGAATAAACATCACACACACACACATATACAATAAATAGGCTTTTTCGAGGCAAAGTATGAATCAGAGGATTTGCTCACGGTCAATTCTCCAGAGTGGCCACTTCCCCCGACGTTAAAGCGCTTGGTGATTCGAGATAAGAAATATTTCAGCCGTAGGACTGTCATCGTAGGCAAGGATAAATAAAGACATACGGGAGCGGGAAAAAAAATTTTTTTTTTGCGCCACAGAGCCAAAAGTAATGCAATTTTTTTTTGTTTTCTTGGACAAACACGTGCAACATGATGAACAATGCTCATCAGGCAGTGGCAAGATGGCGACGACCAATAGGCCAATGACGTCAGCGCGCGCGAATTAGACGCGATTCAAATATGTGGACGTCAGTTGAGAGCGTACCGAGAGGTCGTTGAGCCTTGTGTGTGGCGCGAGGGGGCGCGGCGGCCATTAAAACGCGAGAACACACTGGTATCTCGTTGTGCAGAAACAGCAGGAAGACACATAGTCTCATCAAATGAGTAATATTTCTCTCCATCGCTACATTCGATATCATCAAAAGTTCCAAAGCTCATATAACCTCAACAACGAACATACTCATTTCAGTGTAACCATGAAGAAATTTTTGTATTCAAAGTTTTCAATAACTGATCATATAACTTCAAAAACATATATAGAATATACATAACACAATGCAGAAGAAAATTCATCAAGAGAATTTTTGCAATGCATGGTGAAAAACAAAGAATCTTACGAATGTCAATTTTTTTTTTTCAATTGTTTGGATAACTCAGCAAATAAGCGAGATAATAAAAAATGTTATAAAAGATAAATAATAGATAATTAAATTTTCTACAAAAAATTTAAATAAATTTTTGCGATATTTTGCATTGTTTTCGAGATATTTTGAAAAATAGAAATTTCAAAAAATCAGTAATATCTCGAAAACTACGAAAAAAATTTATTGAATGTGTTTTTAGAACATTTAATGTCCAATCGTTTAAGTCTAATAATATTTTTTGGTAATTTTGCTTATTTAACAAGTTATCGCCAAAAAAAAAGAAAATTACAACGATTTTTGAGTTATTAGAAAATTTGCTCAATCAAATGTCTTAAAACTTATTCTGGATGCCTTAACATGAATGAAACTTGAATAATAATAAGTATTAGTTGTTAGTTTCAAGTATATCTTTAAAAACTGTCGCTTTATCTCAACTCCATGTTGTGTTGCTCGATAATAAATATTTTCGTGTTGCGGTGGAAGCATTTCACAAGTATATACATTATCGGTGGAATAAATAATCTGCATGACCTGATGAAGAGAAACGTGTAAGTATAAACAAACTTCAGATTTTATATTTTACAGCATGAATATATATTTTTTGAAAATTTCACTGTTTTAATGGTATTTTTTAGTTTTTTTACACGATAACTCGATAAATAATCGAAATAATGAAAAATATTATTTCAAATAACTAATTGTAAATTAAATTTTCTACAAAAAACATAAAATAAATTTTTTTGTATTTCCCCTAGTTTTTGAAAAATTTTGAATTTTTCAAAATTTTCATTTTTCAAAATATCTCAGAAAAAAACTAAAATATCGCAAAAATTTATTCTAGATTTTTTCTAGAAAATTTAATTTTCTATTATTTATTACTAATAATATTTTTCATTATTTTGCATATTTACTGAGTTATTGAATTAATAAAGAAAAAAAAAGTTATAAAACGATGGCCTTCTCAAATTCGGGTTTCCCCGGTGGGGTATCATGTGGTCATACACGAGTTTACCGCACGCGATAAGCTGCGACATGTGTGATGAGTTGTAAATAACAAAACTAAGTCATTCGGGCGAGTATTGCAGAATTGACGTCACTTGCCCTCCCATTGAACATCACACAAACTAAGAAATAGAGGGATACACGCGGCGGATGATTTTATCACAATCATCACATCCCAAGATGTCCAACTTAAATATCAAACTCCATCAACCAATTCAGAGTTGCCTATACTTGGATACGATCTTTTGCTCTACTTGTAACCAACTACATCAAAGAATACACGTGCAAAGACAATCTTGCCGCGCCACAGGCATCACTTCGAGGAAGAACAAACAAGATTGCAATCTTTGTTCCACTTATAATTCTATTTTTTTTATTGCTGACCAAAAGGGAGGGCAAATCATAGCAAAAAATTGCTACAAAGCTTCAACAAGGCGAGTCAAATGCACCTGGTGTGTGCTTGTAGACTTTTTCAAGTTTCAAATTACGAGAAACATGGGTCTAATAAGCCCTCTCTACTCTCACATTTATTCGCACCACGAAATTCGACACCTATTCTCCCTTCCTGTGCTCAAACAAGCGCCACATGCACGCGTATATCATTAAACAATTTTTTTTTTAGATTAAGAAGTTAGATATCTCGAATTGGAATTTTAAATAAATCAATTTTTTCGCGTTTGTAGAATATACATATATTTTAGTATAATCCAGAAATAGTTATTGCGGAAAATTTGTAGAGAACGATGGAAAGTCGGAAAAACAAACTGAACCACGATTTCTCAAAAACTACGCAACCGATCGATCTGAAATTTTAACACAACCTTTTCAGATTATATTCCTCAGATAATAATTAAAGAAATAAAATTTCCGATAATTATTTCTATTTTTTTTCAACAATTTTTCACGAAAATTTTCCGTTGAAAATGCAAATTTTGTGTTTCAATAATCGTCATTTCGTCAAAAAATTTAAATTTTGACTATCCCTTCGATTAATACCTATAGATTAATGTATTCACTCTGACCTATTTTGAATTTCTGACAATCCAAACCAGCGATATCGTAGTCACCGTTACAACAACTTTTTTTTCGAATATACGCTCAAGAGATCGTCTGCAGAAGCACACTAGATCAATATTTTTATAAATTATTAGTGCCATTGTAAACTTAGGCATTGCCACTATATAAACATCAATAAGTACTCTTTGTTTTTGTGAAAATAAAATACTTTTTTACAAAAAATCCATTAAAAAAAACATTTTTTTGCAACTCTCAATAATCTCTTAATTATGAAAAAATATTATTTTACAATAAAAGTCTTTGACTTGTAAAATATCTGATAAATAATCTCTAAAATCAAGATTTTGATGACAATGAAAAATTGCTATACTCTTTGTTTATATAAAATAAAATATATCTTTTCAGAAAAAATTTATAAAAAAGTTTTTTTTGTTCAGCTTTGCCACTGCAGATATAATTATTTGTCAGAATAAATCCGAAGAAAAGTGAAGAAAACTTTGAACTTGATGTCTCACTTGATCAACGAGTCATATGCGTGCTGGAGAAAGAACAAAGGAAGTGACGGAAAAGCTGAGTGTACATCATTATCATCATCATCAGACAATGGCACCTCAGATAAACCGAGATGAGACACACACTACTCTGTTATAGTATATGAGAATATATACGCCCCAAGGCCAAAACAATAATAGAGCGCCTTTATTTTCACGCAGTTATTTTTTAGCCGGGGAAAAATATCGCATTTAATTGTACACACCCGGTGTGAATAGAACGCCACGTCGTGATCGCACACAGCTATAACCACGACGACGACGACGACGAAAAGCAATGGAGCAGAGCGACTCTGCTTATCTGACCCTCGCGGTGCCTCTCGACCTTTGCCTGTCACTCTCATTAGTCTATCTCGAATTACGTATGTTCACTTATTGGGATCTCTCTTGCAAAAGGTATAGTGTGTTGCTCGCATTAAAAAAATTTATCTGTCAAAAAAAAAGGGAAGACAGATAACGTAAATAATGCATCAAATAGATAGAATGCCAAAAGGGCGTGTGTTTAAACTATTTTAAAACTCATATTATAACAAAGGTCTGGAATAGGTTTCAAAACATTCGATATAGTGACATTCCTCGAAAATTTCATTATTTTCATGATTTTTCTTAGCTTGCTAATGATAACTCGATATAAACAAGCAAATTAACAATAAAAATCATTAGAATTAAATTATCTCGTATGAAATTTCCTACGAAAAAATATAAAATAATTTTATTTTTAGATTTTTAAGATTTTTTAGATTTTTGAATATTCTTATTTTTTGAAATATCTCAAAAATAAATGAAAATATCAAAAAAATGTATTCTACATTTTTTGTAGGAAATTAAATTTCCAATTTTTCAACTCCAATGACATTTTTCATTATCTCGCTTATTTATTGAGTTATCGGGGTATTAACGAAAAAAATGTACGCCCTTTTGGCAGACTATTGACGTTTCAGTTGAAATAACCCACCTTTCAACGTGTTTCGCACGAGAGTCATGCTCATATTAACTTGGCGTGTAGAACGTGGACGTGTGTCGCCCTACGCCTGTGAAAATTTTGTTTTTCCCTCGTTCTAGGACATGATATCATGCCAGGACATGGCATCAGCAGGCTGACAACAACGACGACGACGACGACGACGACGGCGATGCTGTTGATGAACTGGCGCGTGGACGTGGCGTCGCTGTGTCGTCGTTATAACGGCTCGTTCGATTCCGTAGCAACGACGCTGACGTAGAGTGTCGACAACGGAAATTGTGACCACTGGGCTGATGGCGGTTGGCAGACAGAGGCATGAGGAAACAACCGCCGTCGTCTGAGCGCTTTCATCAGCAGCGCAATAAATTATTCCCCATAAAATATCATATCCAAACTATTCCAGCCAAACTGATGGTTTTTTCGTCGTGATGGCGCGCGAGTCCGTTGATGTTTGTAGAAATGCTCACGCACAGCTCGTCGATAAGGCAGAGGTGGGGCTGATATCCCCAAAAAACGAAGAAAAAAAAAGAAAACGCCGCGTTGCTCAAAAAAAAAACGGCAGACGCGAGCGAGTTCACATGGTGCAGCCAACACAAAGGGATTTCCAGCGAAAAAAAAAACAAAAAAACAAAATAAAAACAAAAAAAAAGAGTGCAAATAAAAATAGCACACACAGACACACGTATATAAATCACGCACGAATGGAGTAGAGCACCAGGTGACGATGATGCGAGAGGAGGAGCCGGTGATATCTTCAATTATTTCTCACCGCACTGATGTTCCAAGATTAAAGTACTCCTCCTTCGGGCTCCTCGATGTCTCTTCGAGTTTACTACGAGACGCATAACTACGTTTCAAGTAATATCCAAGCACACACAACAAATCCTCCCGGCATCCAGTTAGATTTTTCACTCGCGACAATTGGTGGCCTGTTTTTTTTTTACAAATTTACACACAACACATACGAGCACAAAAGATTTTGGTATATTTAAACAACGAAAACGCGCGTGATCACAAAGGATATTTTTTGTGTTATTGTAATAGTGATTGCACGAGGGGGAATTAGTTGGATCTAATGTGTGTACATATATTAGAGAAGAGAAAAAGGAGAAAGAGGGCGCGTGTGCCTCCGGTGCTAGGGCATGACAGAGGCGCGGGCAAAGCGGAGAACGTTCGTGTATACTAAACCATCTAGAAGAGTAAGTATAGACAGGAGAGAAGCGCACCGGCGGGTACCGCGGAGTTCTAACTAACACACATGGATGGCCGCGGAGATTGGGAGAACTGCGTGATGTTGTGTACTATAGGATTCAGAGGATGGATGGTGATGGCGGCCGTGCCACGGCACAGCCACCGCCCCCGTTGCCGCGTCGAGTTTTCGTGCTTGCTCTCTCTCTCTCTCTTAAGCATATCCCGCGGAGAGGGAGACACTCCCACCAAGCATTCTGCACCTTCTCCTCGTTTGCCCGCACTCCACTCGCGCCGACGACGACCAAACGCGCGTTGCTCGCTCCTTCTTCCACGAATGTCCGAATTCGTTGGTCTGGTCGCTCTGCTCTGGCTATCTCCATCGTGTATTGCTCCCCCTCTCGCGTATATACATCAACGTATCTGTATCTGCGTTATTCCGTCCCCTACCTGCGCACCCCGCGCAATCAGCTCAGGGCTGTGGATGCTGCCCACCGAGCCCGGGATATGCTCCACAATCTTAATCTCGCGCCGTGTGGGCTGATGCTCATTTATTTTGGAGATAATGCGGCCCAAAGTGTCGATATTGTGTCTTATCATGGTGCCCGGAAGTATTGTATCTTTGTTTTTTTGGTTGAACTCATGATTATGTCGAGTTTATAACTTAACAACTTGGTATATATTCATGTTTCATTATTTTTCTGACGTTTCTAGGATTAATTTTATGTCATTTTGATGGGATTTAATATTTTTTTAAATTTTTTTTAAATTTTAATTCGAGGGAATTTCATGATTTGTATATATGCTTGGTTTTTTGGTGATAACTCGATAAATAAGCAAAATATATAACATAAAAAATGTTATACAATTTTTTCTATCTAATATCTATAATAAAATATATTTCTCTCTTTCTATATCTAATAAAAATAAGTTTTTCATATTTTGTTTTATTTTAAAGAAATTTTTGATTTTTTTTAGAATTATAATTTTTTTAAATATCTCAAAAATACAGCAAAATATCAAAAAAATTTATTCTACATTTTTTGTAGAAAATTAAATTTCCAATCATTTGACTCTTATGATATTTTTCGTTATTTCACATATTTACCGAGTTATCGTAATATTAATTAAAAAAATGTTTGCTCTTTTCGTGTGGCCATTGTGACGTGATATTCAAGATGAAAAATAAATGAATAAACAAAATATCAAAAAAGTTAATAAATGTTAAATAATTGAGGACTAAATTTCCCATGAAAAACGTAAAGTAATTTTTTTTTGTAGATCCTTCAGTTTTTGGTAAAAATCCAATTTTTCAAGATCTAATGTCAAAAAGAACGTAGTAGGTAACATTATTCTTTATCCCGATTATTCACTACTGAGTCATTGAAGGAGTAAAAAAAATCTTTCTCCCTTATTATTGTCGTATATGCACATACGTGGCCATATACTCTCCCCGCGGTGATGGTCAATTGTTATTATGTATTTTTTATTCTTTATGCACGATAATGTATCTCATGATGCTCAGAGTCATTGCTCGAGATGGCTTGGTATGCCCATAATTGATCAAAGCACCGCGAATAAGCATGTATATTACAGCACACACCACAGGCTCGTAATCGCGCGCGATTGTCTCGCGCTGTACCTACTTCCAGTCTCGCTCTGTTCCAATTGATTCTTCTTGTTCTCAATCTTTATTCTCCACCAACGACATCACGACTATGCTACCTAGACACAGCTTCACCATCACGAGATATCGCCCGCGCCGTGTGATTTCGCGATTCTACCTTACCGACCGCGGCGTGGGTAACTGCTATCTGTCTGCGGGGTCAGGGGTTAATGACTAATGACTGCGAATCATTAAATTACTATATACTCTACGATGACAATTCGTGTCGCAGAGAGTGCCTAAAGCCGCGAGAAGGAGTTACACCAATCAATGTAGCCATAGGCAGGCTGGGGCAAAGCGGGAGCAAACGGCGTCGGCGTCGGATACTATTATTAGTATGCAGCTGCCGGCGAATTACTGAATGAAATGAAGAACGTCTCGAAACAATGCCTGTAGTAGGCGATATACAGACGTATTATTGATCTGTATATGCCTGTTTATATTAAATTTACCTTTCAGTCCACGTTGCCAGCATCTGCACGATGAATATCACCATTATTGTCTGCATCAATCGTCCAATCTTGATGTGGGCAATAGAATCTGGACTCTTCCGCGTTCCAATCGATGCCTTATGTCCATATGCCGCGAGTCAATTACATGTAATTCACATACACATCAATTGGCATTGATGATGGCAGGTCTTGATGTCGCGATGAAACGTTGAGCTCTGGAGCTAGAGGACAAAATCGTGGGTAAATTTTGGAATTACCTCTTGTTGGTGTTTATAGGGTTTAGATTTTTCATTGTACGCTTTATATGTATACCCGAGATTGAGAGCCGTCCCTGGCTGATCGCGGGGTCCAGCCGATGACTCGGCAATCGTCTCGAAGGGCCACGGAGATCTCCGAAGCGTTTGTGATGTGTTCACGCGTTGGTGGATCGGCCTCCTAGGTGGGAGTGTGCGACAGGATCTCTCTCTGTTCTTTCCCCCGCTATACTGGCGTCGTTTCCCCGACAATATCTTGCGTGTTCCCCCTGTTTTGTTGCCGCCCATTAGGCGCCGCCACGGCGTGATTCGCAACTGTGTTTCTTTATCTGCGCTACACCGGTGTACTCTCATCATATATGTACATAGACGCACGTACGAACGTGCCAATCTGCCAGTTTGTCCAATTTCAGGCGTATTCTCACTGCCAAACATTCACATCCTCTGCTCTAATGCCTGAAACAACACATTCATATTCAGACAAAAGCTCATTTTGGATCAAACACACGTGAAATGTATACGTATAACCGATAATCCGTCGCCTTGAAGACGGCAATCTGTAAAATAAAATGCTTGTGGACAAAAACCTGACCTCTCGAACAACTGTGCACCATGTGTGCGCCACTTGTGTCCTCTACACGTATCCCTCCAGTTCTCGCCAACCCCCTGATGTTTTTCCAACCATCCACTCTCTCTTTTTCTCAGCTCAAGATCCGTGTTTCAGCACCTATAGAATCTTCGTATAACTAACTGTACAAAAAAAAAACTTGCGTATACTCACGGTTTATAAGCTTTTTTTTACTCTGTAACCTAACCAGCGCGGAGGTCCGTTTTTTTCCTTCATTCCTATATCCACGACGACTTTGGACGAGTAAATACCTTCTTCGACGACGCCTGCGTGGGTCATAAAGCAAGCTTATCGCCATGACGGCGTGCTCTAAAATTTTCTACGGCTTCCGCTGTATGACTGGAGAAGCCATCAAGTCCGCCTGCATGTGGGATAAAGAGAAACACATTACGAGACAATACAGATACATATATCGCTTGGTTAGAGTCAAGAGAGTATACATAAAAACCCCATTGACCACTTGAGAGTTCTTCATACCAATATGATACTAACCTCTCACTCTGCGATGGCCTGTTCCTCCCTCCTCGTCTCTGCATCAGGCAACGTTGAAATAGGATACACACGCGCTCGTTTAGGTATATTATATCACGTATACACGTCAGCTACTTGAATGTGTGCTATAATTAAATGCCAAAGGTTCATTATCAGGTATACAAACATATATTGATGAGAGAAATCGCTAAATATTTGGATTTTGTCGACAAAACCTAACCTGCAGCAAACTTCAATTGACAATGACCAGGTGACCGCCATATTGGAAACAACGGTTTTCCACTTACGAATAAATCCGAATTTACTCGACGATTTGAAAACGTGGGAAAGTACTGGGAAAAATATTGAATATGTAAATTTTGTTTTCGAGCTATGAAAGCACCAGGTACGCGTGCAAAATTGAATCGATATGCGAGTTCGCACGGGGGGCCGACAGATTGAGCGACGCTCGACTCTTGAGAGACAAAAGATGAGGGAGGGGAACATGGCGAAAAAGAAATGCACGAGTAAATAATAAATTCAGGATGCTTACCTATGTGAATCAGCCTGCAGGGGCCATCATGGTCAACATATGGGCAACAGCCCGCGGCCCTGATGTGTACCTCTGTGCAATATTCGTTTTTTTTTCCCTGAGATCCCAGTGGACCCCGTGTGCAGACCAGATTTTACGGGCACCCCGAAATAACCGAGTGCCTCTCTCGACGAAACAATGTATACACAAAACGTGTGCGCACCCGCTCCTCTCACGGGAGCCACACATGTGTGTCTGCTCGAGTTATTCGAGAGCGCGGTCCCATGAGGCATCGTTTTCAACGAGAGACATGACTAAATTCCTCATTTTTGTTTTGTAAAGGTTAGTGCTGGAAAATATAATTTATACTTGAGCTTTTTCATATGTACTATATGAGTATATATAGAGTCGTTGTACAGACTTTTGGAATATAATGCTCTCTTGAACAAGAGACCAAGGCTCTGGTTTCAATCAGAGCCCGACACGACCACCACCTCGTCGTTGACACGTTCCAGATAACGGCAATTCTCGCTAGAGATGTCATAATACGATTCTTGTTTTTTTCTTATTCATAAGAAGTAGAGACGTGTTCTAGATTAAAATTTGATTTCCGCTCTACCTCAAGCCAAAAGGCAGGGATATTATATACCTATACATTTTTAATTAACCGCAAGGCTATTGCTCGAACAGTGAAATCTTTGACAAAATGACTGGGGAATGAAGCTTTTCAAGGGAATCTTGATTCGGGATGCACGAGGTAATTATATACATGAAAACATATAGGTACTTGCTCTTTCAATTAACTTATTATACGACATTTCATGGAATTCTTTTTATTCTTCCTACTCGTTAAAATATATGGTCCGGTGCAAAATGAGTGCATATCTTTTCTCTATATTATATCATGCCTTTCTATTCTCTTTTAAAAAATCCACGGTATGAAGGAAAAATTTTAAGTTTTATCGATTTTTTAAACGTCCATGTAGATTACTTTGTTTTCATAAATATATAAAAAATAGTGAAAATTTTGAAAAATAATTTAAATTGCGAATATAGGAAAGATTCTAAAAAAATTGTATTTTTTTTTATACGAAATCCAAAAAACCAAAATATTCGGTTTGTTCAATGAATATAAATAATATTTGCCAGAAATTGTTTTTTTCGATAATACCCATATATCACACAAAAGTGACGCACGTGGACATAAACAAAATATAAATTGAAATACACGACTGTTCATTTTTCCGTGGGGGTTGCAATAGAAGCCGTGATGCCGGTACACGATATCACGAGCAACAATGCCAAGCGCTAATCCCAGCCTGATCCTCGCGAAACGCAATGGAGTTGATGGCAGCAGAGCAGCCAGTGCAGAAGGTGCACACTGCTAAATTGGATATTGGTTATATATATATACGGCGAGAGGAAAACGGGGGATGTATGTACGAGAGCAGCCGGCGAAATGTAGAGAAAAAGTGCGAGAGAGAGCAAGCGCGGGGCCCGTGTGGTGGCCACACGGTCGGCAAAATCACGAGGGGTAGCGCAAAGCTAAGCTAGTAATGCAATAACTCGAATGGATGCGCATGCAGGCGGAAAGAACACGACCCACCCTCGATCATACACTCTTCATACATATATACGATTCTCGCAAAAGCCCACAAGCAATATTTTCAAGGATTTAGAGGTGGCCAGGTGACGATTATCTTGCGTGGGTGAGATATAAATTGCCACACACACACACATTTGATTTATGTCCCAGCAAATTAATCTCAATAAGACAATCACTTTTTCGCGAGTGATGTCACGCCGTTAATTGTCCTGAGATCGTAAGTCACCTTTTATCCCCTCGTTGACCGTAATATCCTGCTCTTGGCGGCTCTCTATATCGACAAATAAATAAATGTGTGGGCCATTATAAAGTTGAGAGCGTAAACACACTATATATCAACCATGAGGGCCTTTAATGAGCATTTCAGCGCTATATTTTTATTTTCCAACATGAAAAAAAAATTTGTTTTTAATTTTTCTGCAAAAAATATCATTTGCAGAGGAAAAAGTTTCAAATAAAAATTATTTTATTTTTTATTTTTTATCAAAAAGGTTCTTGAGTATTTTTCGAAAAAAACAGTATTTTACCGCGTAGCGAGCTTTAAAGTCATTTTTTATCTGTCTCGAAAACTTTGACGCTCGCTATTCGCTAAACTAATTAATTTTTCGATAAAAGTCTCAGAATCTTTTCGACAGATAATTTAAAATTACATAACTTTTATCTGAAACATTTTTTTCTCCGAATTGAACTTTTTTCTAAAAAACAAAAAAAAATTTCAACATGCACTATTATAGGGTGGCCCAAAAAACTACTATTTTTATTTTTCAGGTCTCGTATAGAAAAATCATGTTTTAAGATCCCTCTAATAAATATTCCGCCCGATCCAAGCATAAAATTTTTAAACGACCTCTTATTTATAATAATATTAAAACCTTATATTTTTCTGTGACGTAAAATATCCCAAAAAATCAAGAAAATGAACAAATGCAATGTTGATAGTGATAAAAGGTCGTGCGAAAAAATAAAAAAAAAATTGTTTAAAATTACATTTTGACCATTTTTGCAGATTTCAAATATTCGTGCGAGCAACTTTTAAAAATTTTAAAACCACTCTAATACACTATCAATTAAAAATATTGCAGGTCATTCGCACCGGGGAGATATACATATATTTACCAATTTACAATGTGCCGGTGAGCCTATACGTCAATTAAACAATTAGCGTTAGAATAGCCGCCGCACAGTTTCCCACACCGCCCGCATGCTCATAAAAGCCGCCATGAGCATCAGAGATGAGTGTCTTCTCGTTACTTTTACATCACCTATCCCATCTGTTGTTGGCGCACACAGTATAAAACGCATTGATTCAACTATAACTGCGGGCGTTCAATTGACGGTAATCCACACACATCAAAGTATTATAAGTGGGCAAGAGCCCGCAGAGTGTCATCGGTGCAGGCCATCCGTGACTCCAGGTATGTCAGAACATCAGGGCGAATAATATAAACCGAAATAAAAAAATTCATGTTTCATATCTACTCTTATGACCAGGCACTCTATTGAAGCAGTAGTGTAAATACAAATGGAATGAGCAGACATCATGAGCCACCCTTTGCATGGGGGCACTGCACGCTGATTCAGATGGAGCAGGAATATAAATACATACGTGAGGGGGTGAAATCGGGATATCCATTGTCCTCAGGTGTGAGGCGTGTGCAGCCACGAGGGGATGAGAGCGCATATGAAAAGGTGGATTTGCACACGCGGCACACACGAGCCAGCTCCTCGTCGACAAAGGGATGGAACAGATTGCCATTCGCATTTATAAGCCCACCGCGTGTTTTAAACGCTCAAATCCGAGATGCTCCTTCGCCAAAAAACCTAAAACAGTACACCAAGTAAGTTTAATCAAGTCATTCTAATCCAAAAAACCACAAAATTACATGGTCGACAAAAAACGACGAAAAAATTTGAGGTTATGTCGTGTCGCAGACGGGAAATTTTCGCATTTGTAGGGCACAAATGGACAAGAGGAATTGCTCTAGTTGGTTGGGGAAATGAGAAAAGTAGTAGTAGAAGAAGTATATATTGTGCCACGTGCCGTGCTTTAGTCCCTTTCGTGCGTTTTCTCTCCCTCGATCGAGTAGTAGTGCGCGCGAGTTACCTTTGGCGCGTTTACTATTCTCTATTGTGAATAACACACACAGACAGACACACACGAGGTCAAGGGAAAAGCGTGTGCGCATGGGATATCTTTGCTATAAAGAGAGGGAGGCTGACTGAAAGATCGCATGACTCACCCATAAACTTGTGCAGTGGCGCCGCCAATAAATTTTTCGACAAGATCTCCGCTCTGCAAGCCGCACTATCATCAAACCGCCCCAATGTCTCTCTCTTCTTTTCTTTTATTTCAATATATTTTCCATATTTTTTTCTCCGCGCGCTGAATCAGCCCGCGTGTATCGCGCGCAGTTCAACGAACTCTCGGCGGCTCTCAATTTACCTTGAGCTGTCACAAATGAATGTAATCATCATCAGTGAGTCAGACATTAGTGCGGCGGGTGAATAGTCCCTCGTGGATCGCTGCTGTGAATAAAAAAAAAAGATTGAATTATGGAAGTAATATAATTTCGCTGTCAAATTTCGAATTTCTACGTCACTGCACGCGCTCGATGCATCAATTCCAGGCTCTCTCTGATGTGCATCTGTATATATTTGCCGGGGGGAGAAAAAGAGTGAGATACAGGACCCCTATGTGACATCATCCCCCTCTCGCGCGTTTCGCTGGGTGACTTCTGTCGCTTAACTCACGAGAGTAGACCCCCTCAACTCTGTCGCCGCCACCTCCCTTTACCTTTAATCTTTATCAATCCGTCCAGCCGAGCGTCCGAATAAGAGAGAGGACGCCGAACGGACGCCACAGGGCATTACTCACGGCCGATAGCGTCGCCGGTGCGTCCCCTCATGCCGCATTCTCCTCATCATAACATTCCTTTTGCCTCCTTTTCCGCATCTACTCTCTCGCTGTGCTCCGCACATGACTCGTTGACTTTCTTTATGTTCCGCTCTGAAGCGATGTTTTCTTTTTTTCGAATCACCACGACCACAATGAAAGCATGTATCACATTATATGGGGGAGCAAAACAGAGATGAATTAATCAGGAAGGAATTATGATGTATTTTTTGTTATTTTTTGGAATATATGTGATATGTTGATGGATGAGGATATATAAAATACTTAATTCTCATAGGTGGATGTTAATAGAGTCCAGAACGAATTCGACGTAGGCGATTAGGGGTGGGTGTGCACACCTGAGACCCTGCAAGAACTTGTGAGCGTGACAGGTGGGAGGAGCTTGGGATATATACCAAAATCTCCCCACTACTGGCCACACCTACTATCGATCATTTTCCTCGGCTTCTGATGCATATTTTTGTTAAGATTACCTGTGCCAATGCGGAGTGAACAAAATATGTCGATTTTGCGTCGTAGATTAGATATGTATTTCATTTTTGTTTATTGATAGTCTCGTAAATCGAAACAGTCAGAAGTTCACTCAGTGATTCTTAATTTGACTGTGATTCAAACATCAATTGATGTTCGCTGATGATTATATACTCATCAGTTCTATATATGTACGCATATTCGCGCCGCCTACTGTTTCAAACAGTGGGTGTCAAATTTATCCTGATAATCCTAAAAATATCTACGCCGCGTAATTGATTGAACACTTTGAGATCGCAAGATATAAGCGCTGCGTTTGGCTTTATATCTCGTCATCTATTATATACCTTTAAGCAAAAACCTTAAACATTTTTTCTATATTTCGTAAGTTATTTATTGAAACTTTTTTTTGGTATAGGATCAAGATTTTTTCATTTGTATATATATATACAAATGGTATATATATATATATATATATACCGCTATAGAAACGTCCAAAAGTAATCTATCACGTATTAAAAATTATGTCTAATATAGAAGAAACTGTTATATAATGAAATCTTAATGAAAAATTAGTTATTGTAAATTTTATGAAACATTTAATCCCTTAAATTTTTTATTCTAGAGGTAATTGCGCTATAGTTATATTTGATAAACGCTTCATCACACTCTTATATAATAGTTAATCCAGTGTTACTGATTTAAATATAGTGATTTTTAACGGCAAAAACAGTTAATTTACACGATTTCGATTCAATAGAGATAGATATCAAGCAGGTTTTCGCAAAATTGGATATATAGTATTTATAGTAAATTGCTTGGGGAGGTTTAAATGATAAGTAAATAGCTGTTGCAGAGTGTATACTGTTGGTATTTAAAATCACTTTATGTCCGTTGAGCTGAGAATCATTTTTTAGCAATGTTTTTTTTTTGTTTGTTATACGTTATACCTTTTGTTTACTTTATGTCTTGAGATATCGCAGCATGACGCCATCGGCGAGGAGTGTATATATACAGTTATTATTCTATCGATGCACGTGGGGGATTTATTACGTTGAAGATCGAAGAAAAAATAACGAGCTGTTTCGCGAACTCGATCCGCCATCTTGAGGCGCGCGCGTCTACTAAAATTCAAAATGGTTGAACTAGTAGCGGCGCGTAGTTGCGTAAACACGAAATAATTTGAATTGAAAATAAAATTTTAATTTGTCAATACACATAAGTATTACAAAATTATTTGAGTTTTTTAATTTTTATTAGAAGAAAACCTGTTTTTTTTTTTTTTTCTCAAATATGTTGAAGGTACAAGATTGGTGGGAAATATGGCCATTTTTATGATTTTTTTTCGTGGTTTTTTACCGATAACTCGACACGACCAAACCAAATGTTCAATTTTTAAAAATGTATTTTCCGTGGCCCGAATAGCAACTACCGTAGTTTTTTGTAAATAATTCATAAAATCAGTTATTCGCATACGGGGTGGGCAAAATTCATAAAAATAGTAACATAAAAAATGTTTAACTCACGACAGTGAGTACCTCTTGACACGTTTGCACTCTCTGAAAGCCCGGGAAAAACTCGACGACGTGGTTAAGACGTAGAAAGTATCGATTTTTCACGTCACAGAGATAATAAAAAGCAATTAAACAATTATCGTCAGGTTCACCGGACTTTCCCCACGAAAACTAACAGTTTAACTCGAGTTTTCGGTCAGTCCGGATGTCTCTAGGAGTGCAGTGAGTAAAAATTTTTGTGTATTGCCATTCTGCTCATTTTTTGTATAATGTTAAAATCTACTTTCAATTAAAATTCAAGTAAAAAAGTGCTGCTTGTATCAAAACAGAGGGCCCTTTGCATAAAAAATTCATACAATTTGAACCGAAAAATTACAAACTTTTTGAAAAAATTGATATTGTTTTATATCAAGAAGCTTTTATTAATTATTGTTAATAGTTCAAAATTCTTTCTATTTACACCATGACTCTAATGTATACGACATGTCTATATAAAGATAAATCATACATTGAATAAAAATAAATGTGAATTAGTATAGCTTATTCTCTAGCAATATTACAAACATTTATATTATTTAATGAATAAAAAAAAAAACTAACCCACTATTAAGCAAAATAACAGTAAAAAAATTAAATGAAATATATGGTTCACAGTATAAAAAGTTGACAAATTTTTTGCACGTAAAATAAATACCCCAAAAATCTCGAATAATTCTAATTGCATTTAGCATAGCATAATAATAATAATTGGTGATAAAGAAAGTTTGCAGAAAAAAACATCATTTTAAAATTCATCCTCAATATTTTTAGGTGCAGTTGTAAATCGTGGGGTAGAGGCAAATTGTGGACTTCTTGCTGACGCTCGTGGTTTAGATCGAGGAGTCAGTTGAGGTGTAATAGGAGTGTAATTTTTACGCGAGGGTTTTACCGGTGTTTTAACTGGCTCTTTCATGCGTTTTCGGGTGCATCCGTTTGCTTCAGACAGTAGAGTACTTCGTAATTCACTTCTGGAGGCCAAGTGCTCCTGAAACTCCTCGTATTGCGTGACAACCTTACTGATGTTGGCATCTGAATTATCAGAGCTGCCGGCGTCGGTTTTTTTCGCCGCCTTGGGCGATTTTCTCGGAGATTTCTTGTTAAACGAATTGATAAGCCGTCGACGAGACATCTGCAAGTATAAAAAATTTAGTTTAAAAGTCGAAAAGTCGTGGAATGATACCTTACTTGTCCACTTCGACGAAGTTTCGACCCATATATCGTCGGTCGTGTATTTTCACTATTTGCCAGCCTTGGATGCTTTGTTGAAATAGACATTGGTGATGTTGCTAAATTTTTTCGTTTGATTGACGTTTGAACTGCTCGCAAACTAGTTCCGACTCCCGGCGTGCGGCGTGAAGTGCTCAAAGGCGTCTTCTTTGATGATTTTTTTTCTTCTTTTTGCCGAGCCTAGACCAAAATTCATTTTTAAATATTCACTTTTTTATTTATTCACTCTTCAATATATTTTTTTTAATATTAATAAACGAAATTAAGTATATAAATACAATTTTCTACGTACTCGTTCCATTTTCAAATGATCCATTTCAAGCTTATGCTCAGACTCCTGTTCTGCCACGTAGTCAGCGACATGTAATCCATAAATAGTGAATGGTTTACCATACTTGCGCTCGTAAGCATCGGCCAGACGGGTTATTTGGTCCATAATCTTTGGAACCATTTTTTTAAACTGATTGCGTTTCTTCTCCTCAATTAGCAGCTGTCCCCCGCGGTTATTGAGGCGATCTGGGTCCTCTGAGCGCAACATAGTGTCGCGATACTGGTCCCACAGCTCTTGGCGCTTCTTTAAAAGCTCGAATATCTCCTGATTTTCCTTGTAGAATGCTACCATTCGCTCGACTTCCATCTCATGAAGCGTAAGAGTATCCTCGGTGAAGGTTTGTACATGAAATGGACGGAATGCATCGCGTTCTGTTTGACTAACTTTACAAACATCCCACAATTGAGACAATTCCTCGCGTAAATTCAATACACATTTGCCAATATTTTGCATTCGCAGCTCTCGATACAAATTTACTTCTTTTGTTAGACTGTTAATAGTGGGAATACTAAAATCTGAGTGCTGTTTCAAAAATTCTTGGCATGTTTTCTTCGGTACCTCGAGATATTTATATAGAGTTATCAACTCTTGACGTTTTTTCTCGGCTTGCTCCTTCAATGATTCATATTGATCGGTAATTTTTTCATCAAGTTCCTGCAGCTTCTTCATATTACTCGCTGAGTAAATAAATGAATGATAATTATCACAAATGAGCCGTTCAAAGTCCAGTGATGGCTTGTAACGCATTTCCTCCATCATTTGTATGATAGATTTTCGCATTTCCTTGAAACGTAACTTTAAACTGTCAATTTCTGCCTCACGAAATTGTAAATAATCATTGAAAGAATTCAGCTCCTCCTGCGATGGAATTGAAGTGTCCAAGCCCTTTGGCTCAATTCCCAACAGTGTGCACAAATCATTTTCCTGCAAAAAATTTTTTTTTTCATGATTCATGTGGATTATTTGTCAGATTTATGTTTTACACACCTTTTCCAACAATTTTCGCGTTTCTTCCAGTCGTTTTTCTTTCAGAATATCCAATTCTTTTAGATGCTTCTTCAGAGCTGACTCTTGAGATATTATCGAGTCATTTTTGTAGCAATCCAGAGGTAGCGTGATGTCCAGTGCCTGAAAATTTATTTCCCAACAGTCACAACGTATTAAAACATTAATAATAACTATTTAAAAATACTGGAAATATTTTTTTTCAGCAATAAATGACAATTACCTCGGTCAAGGTGGTAATTTGTTTGTACAGCGATACGAGATTTTGCATTCGCGAAGTCTTCTGACATGCTGCTTCGTTGAGCATATCAGCGAATAGCCCCTGCAATCATTTACCACATATAAAAAATGTTAATTATTGGCAGTAAAAAATTTGATTTACCTCAGTATGCTTGACAATGTTCATACCATAGTCGGTTTGTGTCTGAGAGTCATATCCTACATCAGACCAAATTTGATAGATTTTTGGTACCAAATCTTGGACTATGTCCGATACCATTTGTATGGTTTCACCACTGGAAAAAAAAAAATATTTTAATATTATCAAAAAAATCAATTGTATCATTTATACAGCAGAGAAAAAGTGTGGTTATGGCTCAATAGATACGACGCACTTGTTCCTGGAAATTGAGAACAAGTTTTGGGGGAGAAAAGGGCCTGAAAGCGGCAGCATTGGTGCTAAATCGAAGGTCATTAGTCAGGTGGCTTCATGTACTCACCTTTTTTCTGTCATTATTACACGATATTCTTGCACAACACTGGTATACACTTAGTTCCACGCAAATCCCGATAGCAGGGCGATAATTTAGCTACAAAAAATTTATGATAATTAATCGGAATTCACTCATTTATACGATGCACGATGCCACACGAAACAATCCACGCCTGGCAAACACACAACCGTCTCTCATCGAGGTGCAAACGTTTTTCTTTTGAATTCAATAGACTCGAGCTGTCATTGGTTGCCCTACTTTGCGCATTAGGCGCCATTTCCATCTGACGGTCAACGACAATACTAATTATTGGTAAAACAGTCAGCAACTTATTCGAGAGAGAGAGAAAAAGGGCACCACAATATAGATACACACACAGTTTGCATCGCGTGAACGTGAAGCGAATCGTGTACAACATATAATTCGCTTGCTTCTCGTCAAAGCCATCATCAGAGACGACGAAAAACCCTGTCGAAAGGAAAAAAAAGTCCGGCGATAGTTCTCATCTACGGGGTGATTCAGTCTTATGATATCTCACCCCTAAAAGTCGGGCAAAAGAACGTAATAGTGAGTAGATACATTGTTTAACGAGTGCCACGTAAAATACATGCTTGTGTGCTCCATTTCGTCAATTGAATGTGTGTAAATTTTTCTCAACAATGTCAATCATGGCCCTTGTATACCAAAATGTCCAGTTTCGTGGGTGCCGTTTGTACGCCCACACCTATTATTGGTTTATCAATCAATGTTCCTGAGTAATTTTCATCATTCTATGCAATAACTACTCATTTTATCAGTTCATCAAGGTTTTCCTATCACGATAAATGTGTTACGAGTGCACATAACCCTCGTACTGCATACTTTTAACCCGAACTACTCACTTGACCAAGTATTTTCAACTGCTATTGATCTCTATCGGTTAATTTTCATGTCAAATTTCAAACTCAGTGTATCATAAGAATTTTTTATGCTTACCTGATGTATTAAAATTAATAATCTATCCATGTTTAGATGTCAAGCGGACCTCAACACAAGTATCGATACAAAAATGTGGGATTGGACTCCCAGGAACTTCGTCGTCGTCGAGAGGAAGAGGGAGTACAACTTCGCAAACAAAAACGCGAGCAGCAATTGTCCAAGAGGCGTAATGTTCCATTTATTGCCGCAGACGAGGAAAGCGTCTCTACAACTGACGATCCTGTACCAACACCAATTTTGGCAAGTAGAAATATTATGGTATAGAAATTCTTGAGAAAATGGCGACGGTCTGAAATTTTTTCTTTCGTTTTTCTCTCCAGCAACCACCGGTGATTACTCAAGAAATGATCGCAGCCCTCTACAGCAACTCAGTAGAAGATCAGATAGCGGCAACGCAGAAATTCCGAAAACTCTTGTCGAGGGAGCCAGATCCACCGATCGACGAGGTCGTTCAAACTGGAATTGTTCCACGATTTGTTGAGCTCCTGAAGAATGATTCCAATTGCACTCTGCAGTTTGAGGCAGCATGGACACTCACGAATATCGCGAGTGGAACATCGCCGCAGACGCGCATGGTCATCGAGGCAGGAGCAGTGCCAACTTTCATTGCACTTCTTGGCTCGCCGTACGACGATGTACAGGAACAGGCCGTGTGGGCCCTCGGCAACATTGCCGGCGACAGTGCCGAGTGTAGAGATCACATTTTGAACAATGGAATTTTGCCGCCGCTGCTGCAACTCCTCTCCAAGACTACGCGGCTCTCCATGACACGCAACGCCGTTTGGGCACTGTCAAATCTCTGTCGTGGCAAAACCCCGGCACCGGCTTTCCAAAAAGTCGCGCCCTGTCTACCGGTTCTCGCCCATCTACTCAATCACTCGGACTTTGACGTGCTTGCGGACAC
Organism: Macrocentrus cingulum; assembly: GCA_002156465.1. Lineage (NCBI taxonomy): Eukaryota > Metazoa > Arthropoda > Insecta > Hymenoptera > Braconidae > Macrocentrus > Macrocentrus cingulum. Next base: position 27,717 of record MVJL01009764.1, read on the forward strand.
GTGCTGGGCCCTGTCATATCTCAGCGACGGTCCCAACGATAAAATTCAAACGGTCATTGATGCCGGCGTTTGTCGACGCCTCGTTGAGCTTCTCATGCACGAGCAGCACAATGTTGTGAGCGCTGCACTGCGAGCCGTTGGAAATATCGTGACTGGCGATGACGTTCAGACTCAGGTTGTTCTGAATTGCCAAGTGCTGCCCTGTTTGCTTCACCTCTTAAATTCAGCCCGTGAAGGCGTTCGCAAAGAGGCTTGCTGGACAGTGTCGAACATTACCGCTGGCAATCCTCAGCAAATTCAGGTATGACTTATTTTTTTATCTCTCGTAGAGAGTAAATTTAACTTGGACTGATGGTTTTTTTTCGTTTTAGGCTGTTATTGATACCCAAATATTCCCGATGCTCATCGATATTCTGAGCAAAGCCGAGTTTAAAACTCGCAAGGAAGCTGCTTGGGCCATTACGAATGCCACGAGTGGTGGCACACCTGAACAAATTCGTTATTTAGTTCTTCAGGGATGCATTCCACCGCTGTGCGATCTTTTGACGGTTATGGACCCGAAAATTCTGCAAGTTGCTTTGAATGGCTTGGAGAATATTTTACGACTTGGCGAGCAAGATGCAAGCGTTCATAATGGCGTAAACCCCTACACGGTCATCATTGAGGAGTGTTACGGTGAGTTTTGTGTTACCAATGAATAGAAGTTTTTTGTGTGGTTAAAACAATTGTTTCATTTATTTTTTTGTTTGTTTTCAGGCCTAGATAAAATAGAATTTTTGCAATCCCATCAGAATATGGAACTTTATCAAAAGGCTTTTGATATTATTGAGCGTTATTTCGGCTCCGAGGAGGAAGACACGAGAATTGCACCGTCTGTCGATGCACAGAGTCAACAATTTCAATTTAATACAGCTGATTCCTCGCAATTGCCAGTACAAAACTTCCAGTTTTAAATATTTCTCAGTGGATTGTGATCATCAGCATGATTACAACACAAAATCGCGTGTACAAGAGAAATTTGTTGTATTTTTTTTTCGACAAAAAAATACTTTATAAACTTTATGAGTTTATACAATTTTTTAAATCTATTATTTCCTTTTTCTTTTCTAAAAGAAAAAAAAAACATCCACGTTGACCAATTGACTTGTACACGTGATAAAAAAAAAAAAGAAAAGAAAAAAATTACTATCTTGTAAAACAATATTCGTGCTCTTGATCTTTACTATTTTGAATGATTTGTGAATTGTAAGTAAATTCAATCGAAAGTTATAATAACACTTGCATCAATTTAGTAACGTGAAAAAAATTTTTTTTTCCCGATTTTAATCTTTTTCAACATTCTTTAATATGACTATGAGACCTCTATTTTATTTGTTTGTTTGTATTTTTTTTTTTTTTTTCTATTGTAGCCGAAATATATATTGTATAGAGTATATATAATATACAATGCTGATGATTTCACGTCCGAATCTGTAGGAATACTCAACTCGTGATTTTTTTTTCAATCACTCCCATGTTTGCCAGAAATAAAAAGAGAATAAAATCAATGAATAAAACTATATAAATCAATTATTCGTGGTTAAATAGACATTTTTTAATTTCAAGATGTACTCGATCAAGTCATAAACGCTACCGCGATGTTTAAAGATTAAAAAAAAAAAAAAGAAAATTGTATACATAAATCCTTAATCGACCTATCAAAAGACGTATAGGCAACTTAAATTTACGTGATACTACTTTTTATCCGTGAATGTGGTCGGAAATTTATGATTTTTTACTGTAAATACAAAAACAATGTGGTTGAAAGTAATATTTTCTGTTTTCTTGTGACTATTCAGTGAGGATGGTAAGTAAAATCCTCAATAAAAAGCCTAGAATGTCACGGAAAAATTCGATTTATTTAGAAAATATCACTCAAGTTGTGCTAGAAATTTTTTAAAGCAAAATTCCTCGGTAGTTCTGCTTTTTTTGACGGTTTTTTCTTTTTAGTTTTTCATTGATAACTCGATAAATAAGTGAAATAATAAAAAATGTTATATAAATTCAATAATGAGGAATTAAATTTCCTACAAAAAATGTAAGATAAAGTTTTTTGTATCTTCTACAGTTTTTGAGAAAATTTAAAATATCTTAAAAATGAAGTAAAATATCATAAAACTTTGTTCTACATTTTTTTTAGGAAATTTAATTTTCTATTAAATAACTGTTATAATATTTTTTCGTATTTCACTTATTTACTGAGTTATCAATTTATTAATAAAAAAAAAAACGTATTACGCCTTTTAACAACAGAGTCAGTATAAAATGGATTTATTTTTTTTCGTTTCAAAATCGATTATAAACAGGAAATGCCCACATGTATACAATATAATTTTTATCTTGAAAAAATTCAATAAAAAATTGGTATTTTCGTTTTTTTTTTAGCGATATAGCCAAACAAAAATTTTAAATTCAACTAAATATTTGATTAATTTCTAAATTTTTACAGGTCTACTATTTTTTATACACACAAAACATGAAAAAAAAAACAAACATAAATTTAATAGACAAAAACTAGTAGTGCATGAGAATAAATCACTAAATAGTCGAAAAACAAAAAATCGAAAGTATAGCTGGGAATAATTTGATTAATTTCAGCTGTAAATAACTTTGACAGTTATACTGACGTAAGTTGACATTTAAAAACCCTGTTTAAAGTATTAAATGAGTTGCTGTATCCAACTACAAAATCATTTCGAATAAATTTACATAGCCCTCTCATCTATAATTAATTCAGAGAGAGAGAGAGAGAAATTGAGTAATTTCAAGATATGATGCTCTCAATTTCTTGTTTTCTCTCTCTCTTTTTTTTATCATAATTAATCTCTCAATTGGCGCAACAGTACATTCAAGATGCGTAAAGTTTTATAAAAAAAGAGTATACTAATTCAAAAATAATCTTATAGCGATATTTAATAACGCAGAGGACACGTTTTCATAGTTGGTTCTGGTCGTACGGGAATCAGAGCAGAATCTGTCATTCGTGTGATCAATGGATCGAGTTTTTCTGCATTTATATTGCCCATCATTTTTTTTGTCAACTGATTCTCCACGAATTTTAAGGCTGACGTGCCGTCAAAGCCCTTGGCGACCATTGTAAAAATGTACAGCGCATCACTGACAAGTGGTGTTATCCTGTCGCACAGGTTGTGAAATGCCTGCATGGCCTCCGGATGAATGTCCAGGATATTCTCAATAATCTACAATAAATCAACAATTAAATCGCATATTTTAAATTAGAATATCTTCAAAACTATTGAAGATATCAAATGAATTGAAGAGACCTTTTTTGTAAACAATTTTATCAGTTAGAAAAAAAGTCCTTGACAAAAAATGTCTAAATCGCATCCTTATCAAGGTATTATAGGGAATAAAATTTTTTCCATCCTTGATGTTTCCCGATACTTACCACAATTTTATGCTGAGCAATTTCATCGCGAAACTTCTCGATCACTTCGCCATAATCGTTTCCCAACTGAGATGCAGATAATTTCAAGCATTCTTGCGTGCCCACCGCAGCCTTGCTGATATTTCCCACCATGTTCGCCAGACACGACATAGGATAGTCGTCGTCGGAGAAAAAAAATAGTATCGAGGGTTTGTCGGGCTGCAATACCAGTTCTGATATTCCAGCACCAATGTCACCCCAAATACTACTGTCTTGATGTTTAAATTTCATGCTCAGCTCGTTTATGTCCTTTTTAAAGTTTCGAAGTTTTATTTCATTCTCCGTAGGAACGTCTAAGATGTCCGGTGGTGTTCGGTTGTTCTGCCAGGCCGCGTAGAGTATCGCAATGATAATTACTAGAAGGAACGTAGAATATTTCCAGGCGTTATTACTCTTTGTCGGGTTTTCAATAGACTTTTTCCTACGGCGAGGACCGTTTTTTCGGGAGGATTCAAACTTTCCCGATGGCTTGTCGATGGGTAGATGTAGCCTTAGAGAAGGCGACGGCTTTGGAATGTACTCGGGCTTACGATCGTCAATTGGCGGATTATCCGAAGAATCTACATCTGTCTCGGATTCTCCGCTGTATTCATCATCCGAGTCATGTTCCGATGGACTGTCTTCATCTATCTCGTCATCATCTCGAGATACAGATGCTCGCGAAAGCGGCTCTTGATTTTTCGTTGAAAGTTTGTCATTTTTTCCGCTCATTCTGGGTAACGGCCGGCGAGCTCGTGGTGTTTTTGGCTCTCTGCGTAAATCTCCTGTTGTTATCTGTAAAAAAAACGTTAAATAAATGTAAAAAAAATAGTGTTTATTCTAATGAAATTACTTTAGAACATTGAGCCGACATTTTTTTGAATGTACTAGTGGATTTTACGCCAAGTTAACCTCAAAATCGCTGTTTTTACTTGCAAATGCCAAAAATTGATAATATACTGATAGCGTAGGTCTAATCTAAAGTTACCCGGGTAGATTTACACTTCAGTCCTGCCAACATGGAGAGAATTGTTATTATTGTTATTGTGTGTGACAATACATAGTGTACCATGTCGACGACTAGACATGTTGAAATTAGCAGTGGAATAAGTGGATTTTTTGGAGTTTGACGTGGAGGAAATATAGCCGAATGTTTTGACCGTGTTTCAAGTTAAGTTTCATGTCAACTTTGCAGTGAAATTATGTCTGTGGGCCCGCTGAAAAGAGTATGCCACTGGGGGCCACTTACTGCTCTGGGTATGTGTACTTTGTCCCTTATTCGTTCAACGTCAATGCACTTGCACTTTTTATCGAGTTGAACACATGTCTAAAATATGATTTATTTCAATTGATAGTTTTAAAATCAAGTCATACAAATAAAAATTATGATATAAATGTTTGTTCACTCAAATTCGTGTCTCTGCCGGACAGAAATCCACGACACACGCCGATAAATATCCATTGCATGCAATTTTTCGCATGTTGTCGACACTGCTTTTTTTAACAATGGCCGCCGCGCCCAGCGCGTAATTTTAAACAGCTAGTGTTTATAATTTTATTATACTTATTGATATAAATATGAATATTTTTCAGCAATTATCAAAATTATCACATTAATGACAATACATTGTGGGCGACAATGGTGGTCCGCTCAAGACAGTCCTTTAGCTGCCGCACAAATCTTCATTTTTTTCACTCTCAGCGGGTCAACACTTTATCACTTTATGAGTGCGATTTTTGAGGGTCCTGGATATCTGCCTTTACAGTGGAAACCCGTGAGTACAGGCTGAAAAAATTTTTTTGTCATGAAATTGTGATTTAAAATCGAATTTCGAGTCAATTTTTTGCAGAATATCTGTTAAACTGAAACCATTTTCTTAATTATGTAATTTAGTTGAAGTAATATGAACTGAAAATGTGATAAATAAATTATTTAAAATTCAATGAGAAGCCGGCCGCCATTGGGTAAACACGAAATCTTAACGGACAGAGTTAAAAATCGATTTTGAACCTCTTAATCGATGATTTTCCACGAAATTGGTGAATTTACAATCAAATCCAATAATTTCAGAGCGAGTAAAAAACGACTTTAATTGACCCATAATTCGCTATTTTAATCATAAAACTCCATGATCAACTTTACTCTACTCTTTTCCCACGACGAAAAAAGTCAGGTTTTTCCTTGGTGAAAATTTTTCAACATTTTTTAATATTGTTTTGAAAATTTCTACAACATTTTACGAGGAAAAGCGCAGTTGGGACAATCTTGTAGATAGTTGTAAAAATTATTAAAAAATTGTAATGTGTGGTGATTATTCCGGAAGAATGCACAGTAAATCATATTTACCGAAATATCGAATGAAAGTACTTGAAACAATTGAAAAGTATATTTTTGATTGAAAATTCAATAAAAATTATACATCAATACCTACTCGATACTCGATGTTGGGAATGCAGAAATGAATTTCTTTCTTTTTCGTGGATTTAATCTTAAAACTATCATATAACTATAGTGTTCATATCAATTATTAACTTTTTGTATATTTATATTAAATTTTCTAAATAGACTAGAGTTGGGAGAGGGTGTATCATGCTCCACGTGGTTAACAAAAAATACCAATATTTTAAAAATCGTTCCGAGTACGGCTGTATTTTGTCTAACAAAATCAGTAAAAAATCTAAGCTAATGAATTTTTACTGCTTTCAGGCGAGTTGTAAGAAATTTAAAAAAGTTATGAAAAGTTGGGGATCAAGGCGTCATTTTTTGTACAATATTTCCACGAGGCATATCCATAACTAATCCACGGCGTTCAGAACTTCTGTTAACACCAGAATGCCGCTAAATAGTTGTATTAAAAAATTGTAGTTATCATTGTAGAAATGGAAAACTGCCGAATGAGACCGTTGAAAGTTGTATAGAAACGCATTAGAAATTTATTTAGTAAATATTCTACAAAGATCTACAACTTTTTAGCTTTTTAGCCTTTTAAATCTCGTAAAATTTTTTTAAAAAGTTGTAGAAAACAATAAAAAATAACTAACAGTAGTACAAAATGGCGTAATAAGTTGTAAATTATTTTCACCAGGGTTTGAATTTTTTTCTCTTAAGATTTGTTTTGAATTTTGTTGACGGCTGGATTAATCAAAAAACTATTTTTATTATTCAGGATAACATTCAAGACGTGCAGCACTTGCAGTACTGCCAAGTTTGCGAAGGCTACAAAGCACCCAGGTCTCATCACTGCCGAAAATGTAACGTATAATTCATATAAATCTGCCCCAAGCAGACTTTCAACCTCCATTGACCTTTCAGGCAACCGTTGCGTCATGAAAATGGACCACCACTGTCCCTGGATCAACAACTGCGTGGGTCACTTCAATCACGGCCACTTTACGGCCTTTCTCGCGAGCGCCGTCGGCGGTTGCACCGTCGCCACGGTTATTCTAGTGTCCTGGTTGATAGCAGTACTCACCAGACGAAATCTAAACTTCCCTCCGCCCGCTTTAATCACACTAGTCTCCGTAGTTTTCACCATAGGCCTTGCCCTCGGTGTCGTTCTCGCTGTGGGAATGCTCCTCTACTTTCAGCTGTCCGCCATTCTGCGCAACAGCACCGGCATCGAGGATTGGATCCTCGAAAAAGCCAAGTACCGGCGCCACGGCACCGATGACTCCTTCATTCATCCGTACAACAAGGGCTGGCTTCTCAATGCTAAGCGAGTACTCAAGTGGCACTGCTCGCCCGAAGGCGACGGCATTGTTTGGCCCGTTTGCGACGGCTGTGATCAATACACTCTTACGGTTTGTGCACCACGTGGAAATGACTTTCGTGCTGGCTTGAAAATTGGGTATCTTGATTTTAGGTGGAGCAGCGCCGACAAAAAATGGATAAAAAGCGACGAGCACGTCGGTATCAAGTCAAAACTTCAACTTCAGGCTCCTGGGTACCAGTTACCTATGGCTGGAGTGTTGTTTGTCATCCCCCGTGCACTGACGAACCCAGAATGAAACTCCAAGTCGGTGATAATGTCATTGTTACTCGTTGGCGGAAGTAAGTCCATTAAAATTTGTATTTTTCTTTGGTTTTTTTATTCATTTTAGAATTTTTTATTGCTTAGTCGTGTAATATTAACAGAAGAGCGTATAGAAAACGACTTTTTATGTGAGAAGTATTAATCAAGTATTTATAAATAGATATATCTGAAATTGAAAGAATTAATGCCTCGAAAATCTGGAAATTGTCGTGATTTTTTTTTTCGGCTGATAAATCGATGTAAAAAAGAGATTTTATAGAAGATATCTTTAGGGTGTAATGATCTAGCATCAGCAGTTTCGCTCCAAGTTCAGGCACAACCGCACATTCATACAAATGAATGGCGCGAGACAACCAAATATCTTTATAGGAAAATTTGGATTTTATAATGTTGTAAATTTCAAGTTGAAATATCACGAAAAATAGTATAGGTAGCGATTTCACACATTTTTGCAGAAGCGCATGAACTTGGTGTCTATTTTTTACAGCGATTAAATAAATTTTTTCCCAATTCGCGTTAATTTTTGAGATATTATACGATTTTTTAGAAATTTTATTTTCCAAAATATCTCGAAAATGAGGCAAAATATATAAAAAAAAAAAAATTATTTTCTTTTTTTGTAGATAATTTCATCTCCAATTTTTTTATTTAATGATTTGTTTTTGGTATTACACTTATTTATCGAGTTATTACCAAAGAATCAAAAAAAATCACTTATATTTCATCTCTTTAAAAATAACGAAATAAATTTTTCCGTTTCTAAATATTGTATCTTGTTTCGGGTTTAATTTTTTTCAAGTTTTATATTTTAACAAAAAAGTAATAATACGCTCTTTTGATTTTGTGCTGGAAAAAAAAAAACAATCGTTCATTTGCTGCATTTTATTTATTTATAATTCATAAATTTTAGATATTGGCTGTTTGGTGAGAAATACATGCAGTCGGACAATAAACAAAGAATAAAAGGCTGGTTTCCGCGATCGGCTGTTGTCGAGGTCGTGGAAAATGGTGAATACCTTCCCAGCAATTCGAAGGACAACTAAAATGCTCACCTTGGCCATGATCTTAGAGAATTAATGCGCATTGTATAATCGCATTGAATATGCTTTTAATACAGCGTTGTACTATATGTTTATATATTTAACTTGTGTACGATTATCGTCATTAAGTTCGCCTGAGTTTCGGATTTTTTAAAGCAAAAAAAAAAAACAGATCTGTATTTTTCAAGGCACAATAAATAATTAACCAGAATTACATAGGTTCCATGACAGATTCCAAGCGTTATTATGTGCCTCATTACAATCATCAAGGCTGCAAGACCTTCAACAATGATTTAATCCACGCTCTAAGCTGCTGTCTCACTGAATTGCGTGCAATTTATGCCAACAATACAACCTGTAATGAATTTTCTGAATTCAAACGGACAATTTGACGGTTGTCAATCGTAAATATAGGTCACTGCAGGCCGTAAATTGTGGGAGAAACTATAATGCGGATGGAGTATGTGCATTCGCACGGAATATTTCACCAACACTCGCAGGCGGATAAGCTTTCAGAGGCGGAAAAATCAATAGGCCAGCATAAAAAAGTACGTCGACATGCGAGTAAAAGACATCCGACCGCAGTCAGGTCAGATGAAACGAAAAATATAGGTGTATATTAATATATTACATGTATGAGCTCATGAGGACATTCCTTGAAAGCGTGCGAACGCTTGGTAGCACGCAATTACCTGTCACGCAGAGCGTGCCACGGCATTTGCGGCTTTATGAGCACATATATTCGGCCAAAACTTCACTGTATATATTTTAAATGAACTCAGTGACGTGCCCTGCCCACTATTCACAGTGCTCCCGGTGGTTTGCAACATGGAAAATGTTGCTAATCAGACAACGTCAACTGTAACCCACTCATTATGCGCTTTTACGATAAAACGTGTCACTAATAGCAAAAGGGCGTAAGTTCAAAATGTATATAAACTAACAATAACTACTGACGATTATTTTAGGAAGAGTTTTAGAATAACATTTAGGATAAAACTATTTTTTAAAATTTTGTATATCAAAATTATTCAAAGGGTGTATACTTCATCCCTTGGAAATCTTATACTGTTTTCATATGGTTTCTTTTTTTGTTTTTTGGCGATAACTCGGTAAATAAGCAAGATAACGAAAAATGTTATTTGAATGAAATTATTGAGCATAAAATTTTCTAGAAAAAATGTAGAATAATTTTTTTTCATATTTTGCATTGTTTTTGAGATAATTTGAAGAATCAACATTTCAAAAAATAAAAACGCTGATCTCTCAACAATTGAAGATACAGTAAAAAAATTGTTTTAGTAGAATATTTAACTTCTAATCATTTAACTATAATAATGTTTTCATTATTTCGCTTATTTACCGAGTTATTATCAAAAACATAACAAAATCGCAAAATTTTTTTGGTTTTAACGGCAACTGTTCTTTCTTCTTTGAAAATGTTATGCAAGAAATTTGTTTTATCGTCATTAAAAGACCTAAATATCATATATAGCTGATAATAATACTTATTATTAGTTTTTTTAATAAATGTACATATGTTCAAAAATTTTTAGCGAATGGAAATCTCGTTTTTATGAATAAAAAAGTTTTTCGTTAAATAATCACCATAAGAGAAAATGTTATTTCAGTTAAATGATTAGGGATAACATTTCCTATACAAAAAATACAAAACAAAATTTTTTACAACTTAATGTTTATTTTTTTAAAATTGTTATTCTTCAAAATATCTCAAAAAACAAATAAAATATGGTGAAAAATTCAATATTTTTTGTAGGTAATTATTAATTTCCTATCATTTAACTTTATATAATAGCATTTTTCGTTATTTAATTTATTTAATGAATTATTGAGAAATTAACGAAAAAAAAAATGTATTACATACCTGCTAACTTGGTAAATACGTAAAATAAAAAATGTCATTCGATTTGAACGATTAGGGATTAAATTTTCCTAATAAAATTTTTTGTATCACCTTTTAGATTAAAAAAAAAATTTCAGATTTACGAAAATTCTTATTTTCCAAAATATCTTAAAAACAAAGTGAAATACAGCAAAAATTTATCCTACATTTTTTATAGAGTATTAAATTTCCTATCATTTCATTTGAATAATATTTTTCATTATTTCGCTTATTTACAGAGTTATCAAAAAATTAATGAAAAAAAATATATATATCCTCTTTTCAGTACTTGTTATGCGCAATATTAATTGTATAGATATACAGCATACTTGTTTGAGCCATTAAATGTAACGAGTTTTAGTCATTAATATTACAATAAGCAATAAATATTTTATATTCTCATGTTTATAATTTTCTGGACGCCCTAACTCTACAATGTATGCGGGCGCGCGCACGACAAAAATCCCCGCTGCATTAATATTGAAAGAAGCAAATATATAATGAGCTTCTCATCTACGGGCATTTGTCCACTGATTGGACTTATTGTCATGGAGTGATCGATACTCGTGCACATAAATGGACACAATGTGTATATGTGATTCGCGCGTGAGACACACATTTAAATTGTCATCGACAGCTCATTTGATCTCTCGGATGATTAGCCCCGTGTCGCGCGCGCATTGTCCACATGCTGCCATGGAAATCGCAACAACGAGGAAAAACAAAGTCGCGTGACGTTAAAACTTGTAAAACGGTATTAACACACCCCTTCTTGCATTGCTGAGACGGATTATCTTTGCCCCTTTGCAGTAAATCGTTAAAACTAGCCAAGCGGATAATTTTTTTCTATACTTTTATACTCTTATAAACGCGCAAAACATTTTTTTTTTCATTTCAATTTATATAAAATTTTATCTCATTTAAAAGTTTCCTTGTATTGATTTTCCTTGTTTCGACAGAATTACGATAAATTACCGATAAGTCAAATAAAAATATAATTTGATAAGACTAAATATATGTGTGACTGATCAAATCTACAAGGAAAATCTAGTGCTTTTTCTAGAAATCATAAGAGCTTAGTCACGCAAAATCACGTCACTTTGACCTTGGAACTATTACTTCACACGCCGAATCAGAGGAGCAATACACAAGGTCTCCCTGTATCTGTATAATGGCATCTGGGGGTATTTTGATGACTGTAGAGTGCACAGTCCGAGGTGAAAGTGACTAAACAAATAAGAAAAAATCATGTGAGTAGGGTGAAGAGTAGCAAATAGTGGGGACAAATCCATTTCCGTCACTTTGATGCACTTGAGAAATCATTTTTCTTTTAGTTTCCATCAACACGTACGTTTAAAAGCACGTCTGCAAGTGAACAAGTGCCTTATTTATCCAAGTTTCTTACTCAAGTATCCTCCTTCTGCACTCAAGTGTACGTATCTCTCTATTAAAACCACTATTTTGCTCGAACAGAGAATTTTTCCCCGTCTCTTTTGCTTGGATGGCGACCTAGAACTAACAATATCGACTTTTTAAATTGCTCTTATCACGATAAACAGCTCATTTTCATCAAAGTAGCGTTTTCAATGGTCCACTCAAGCTCAGAAACGCCCTGGAACTATCTTATCACCCATCTGCCCTTGTTGCTGACGAGTTATTGCCTCTATAGGTTGAGCTTTGACTTGGAATAGTGAGGCAGGAAGACATTACAATGGCCCGACACGCAATTTCACTAGTAATTGGTGCTATCGCCACCCTCCTGGTGGTCACTGTTGTCGATGGATTTCCTAACGGTGCTCCGCCATCCGCCTGCGAGGGGGATCATGTCCCGATTCACGGCAGGCATCGTCCAAAGCCCGTCAATACCAGCCCATACGAGATTATTGCGTCCGGAAAAACGTACTCACCTGGAACGGAAATTATTGGTAAATTTGCACGTTTTATTTTATTAAGAAAATTATATTTTCAAGTCTTTAATCACTTAGTCTAAGATACAGGAATCGCGCACATACTTTTGTGATTTACATAATTCTATCCAAGTTATTTTTTATCAGATGTTAGTCAATTGACATGGACCTCTATAGTTCAATTGGCTGTAGAGATGAGAGAAAAGTTGAATCTACCGAAAGAAAATCCCAATCTGCATTACCAGGTCCTTCGTTAAATCAACAAATAACATTTTTTTCACATCATTCCATCATTTGATTAATTTTATACACTACAAAAACAACACATATTCAAAAAAAAAAATGGAAACATGTTCACATAAATAACAATAATGAAAAAACGGTGCGTATTACAAAAAAATGTTTGAAATAAAAAAGCTAGAAAATTTTATTTTAAATAAAAAAGGTTTCTATGATTTTTACGCTAAAATCAATAGTTTACGAAATATGTGGCTACAAACGCGGATTTACAATATGACGGATACCTTTGATCGTAGAAATTTGTTTGGTTGTTGTCTTCTGTATTATGGACTAACGCTTTAATTTGTGTCTAAAATTCTTTGATTTTCAGTGACCATCAGTGGAGATACATTCAAGGGATTCTTCATGCAGGCTAGAGATTCGGAAACTCACAAGTGGATTGGAAGTTTCGTTCAAACTCCCAATATTCAGGCTTACGACGAGTGTGCCTCAGTTACTCATGTCGATCACGATGATAAGGAGAAGGCCACGTTCACTTGGAAGGCTCCGGCCACGGGCTCGGGTGAAGTTTACTTCCAGTAAGTTCAAAAATTATTTGCAAACTCGGAAAAAGTCATTTATTCTATGTACTCTTGGTAAAGCGGTTACACACGGCTACACCCTTCACTTTTACTAGTTCATACACACACGGTCACGATTTTGCTTCGATTTATAACCGTTATTTATCCACCTAATTATAACTGGAGTTTGTGCAATGATGAAAAATCAATATAACACACGCACACGAATTACGAAATAATTTATTCGTCTAGCCGCGATTTATTTCTTCTGTTGGAGATTGTGACAGATTGATTTGGCGGGAGTGGGGGGAAAAAAATGCAATTTCGAGGGGAAACCGGCCGGTAAATGATTTTCCTGTTGGGGACAAAAATTGATCCAATCTTCATTCATTTTTTTTTACTTCAAGTGACGCCATTTCAATTAAAAGTTTGATTTTCTGTGGTTTTTTTTTTAGCACGACGATTGTGAAGAACTTTGCGACATTCTGGGTGGCATTGACCTCGAAAACCACAAATTGAAGCAATTCTCGACATTGAACAGTAAGTTAAAAAAAACTATTATATTAAAAAAATTTTTGTGTCATGAATTTTTATGAGTGAAATTGAATTTAAGTTCTGTTTTATTCTCTAAAATATATGTTAATAAAGTCACGAATTAATCAACTTTGTGAAATTTTATCGATAAAATGGTTACAGAAATATTTAAAAATATCGATTTTACTCGGTCTATTGCCCAGCTCGCGATAAAACAAAATGGCAGGGAGCTGTACAACAAATTTTTAAATACTTAATTCCCCCTATATTTCAGTAAACTATTACTTCAATGAAATTACGTGATAATTTTGATAAAATCTGAGAGAATAAAATAAAATTTCAATCAAAATGAGAAAAATTTAAAACATTGTATCTCGCGGATATTAAAATCAGTTAGAATCAAACTTTTGATTTCATTAGTTTCAAGTGCCCTATATATATTGGCTATCTAAAAGTAATATTATGAAAACTTTTTTATTAATTCGTTGATTAAAAAATTGATCTTGAAAAATCGAAAAATCAAAAAATTTATGTCGAAATAAAAAACAAACCAATTATTGCTCTGTCTTTTCTGAAGCTATCTCAAGTTTTATTCAACTCGTCCATTTTGTTTACGAAAAATTGGAAATTGAAATATAGCTGTTTAAACATATAAACTCTTATGGCGAGAGCAGCGTATATAATCGCAAGTTCAAATAACATTTCATCATAAACTAGATGGATAAATGATTTAAAATTTTAACCATTCATGCCTGAAAATCACACCATTAATTGATAAAAATTTAAAATTTACAACGTTGTTCATTTCATCATTCGAAACCTCTTATAACAATTCATGAAGCGAATTTTTCCTATAATTTCTTACAGCGATGAATATTTAAAAAATTGTTTAATTTACAGGTTGAGTCGTGTTCTACATCGCGAGAGAAGAAGATGAAATTATCAGTTAGTTATTTATCTCTTATTAAATATGGATCAAACTTTAATTACATAAATTACTTTATCAAATCTCTCATATATAACGGAAATAAATGCGTATATCAGAGTGACAACGTATAAACACAGATGGTATGAGAGTGATGGAAGAATTGATCGGTCTCTTAAGATGACCTGTCAGAAGGGATTTTCATTCTGCAGGGCACGTATTTCCCGTGAGGTTATATACGAGCTCGATCTCCTTAATGGATGTTGGCGATATTACGTGAGAATTCGACGAGGCATTGAGCGAGGAAGATGATTACGCAAACACGACAGCGCCATGGAGGTAAAAGTGTGCCACTGCACGACAGAGGTAATTATTATAGCGTGTGTGGGTTTTTTTGCCCCTTTGGAATTATCCAACGATGGTCATATTTTTCACTGCTGATGGAGCGTTGCACAATGCTCTTATATTATTGAATCCCTCGGTGTCGACACATCAGGGTGATCCGATGATGATATCGCTTTCGTTGAATATTTTTATTTTTATTTTCCTTCCCACGATTATTATCGACAGTGTGTTCTTATCCGGAAGATCGATAGCGAGCGATGGAAATAGCCTCGTGTCTCGAGTTAAATCTTTTATTTATTTTCCTATATTTTTATAAAAATTTTTATTCATACCTGCCATACAGAATGGAGCTGGATACTTCATAAATATATTTGCCATTAATAAAAAAAGTTTTTCTCGTTATACACAGTCGGGTCCAGGCGTGAAAAATCACTTGGGAAATTGCTCGCATCCTCTCCTGCAGATTTTCAAGTAGACTCTGGAGCAATTTACAGCGTCAGTTTACAATACGTACGACGGCCGCATATAGGGAGTGGGAAAAAATGTCTGACACAATCTAGACAGCTCCGCGGAAGTATTCCTTTACCAATAGGTATGCACTCTATTGCACAGTTGAAGCCATAAAATACATATAATATACCAATCTAAAATAATAATACATAGCGTTATAGCAATAAAAAAATCAAAATAAACAAAAATTAAATGTCGTTAGTATTCAGAATAAATTTTAGAACATTTTTTAGAAACAAAAACATTTTTTTTGTGAAATTTTACAGAATAAAAATCTGTTTTCGTGATTTTTTTAGTTTTTTTTTTTTTTAGCGATATCTCGATACGCAAGCAAAATAATGAAAAAAATTAGTTCAATGATCTGGCAATAAATCTTCTACAAAAAAGTCAAATTTTTTTTGGATTTCCCTCAGTTTTCGAGATATGACCGATTTTTTGAAATTTTTATTTTTCAAAATATCTCAAAAACAATGCAAAATATGAAAAATAATTATTCTACATTTTTTGTAGGAAATTTCATTCCCAATAATTTCACTCGAATAACATTTTTCGTTATCTCGCTTAGTAACCAACTTATTTACAAAAAACTAAAAAAAATCGCAAGGTGTAAAGAAGATTTGACAAATTTTTTTTTTCATCATCTTGACAGAGTTCTAAAACGATATTATGGTATGACAGAGTGCTCATTCGATTTGTACAGAATAAATTGTTTGTGACAGCTCAATAACACCCGCAATCACGGATTTAATCGCTGAATTAATTATACGCAATTAAACGATGCGTTTGTCAATACTTCTCTGACGAAAAAAAAAAAAAAAAATGTACATAGATGCAATTCTCGACCAACAAACGAGTTATACAAAAAAAAAGACCTCCGTCCCATAATCCAATACTTACTGCGATGCAAACAAAGGAAAACCCGGAAGTTAATTGCCATATAACCTAATAAACCATAAATTAATGTGGCTCAGTGATTATTCGAGTGCGTGAGAACAAAGACCAGAAGCTAAACAGAAAAAGCTATCATATAGGTCGCAAAAGTACATAAAGTAAGCGTGCACAAAGGAAATAAAACGCAGGGCGTAAATGCGAGTGTGAGGTGGTGAAAAAGGGTCGGGGGTCGCGCCGGCGCCTTGGGGTCGCGACGTTGTGGCACCGGATTCTCCTCGTCGACGCTGCTCGTCGACCGCCTGGCCGTCGACCGTGACGCGAGTCTCCCGCAGTCTATTCGGTGGAGGCGACACGCGAAATTCGGATAAAAGTGAGAGATTGCCGAGTGACAAAAAAGAAAAAGAAAGAAATCGTCGAGCGTGACTGCGTCTTGTCGGGGTCAATCGCACATCGCATTTGAAGCGGCACAATCATCAGAGAGTTGGCACACAGTGTACAAATCGATGAGACAGGGCGGCAGTTAATTCGCTTTTACGAGTATGTAATATGATAAGACGTGAATCGACGGACCTCGGCGTCCGGGCTGGGATTGAGCGATGCATAGAGACTGGTTGAGGCACTTTCCGGCTATCCAACTCATCAGCTTGATCCTTTGCTCATGGTTGCTGCTGGGAAGGCCGGTCCGAGGGGTCCCGGACCCCCCGGAAATCACGACTCTTGAAGGCAAGTTGACCTTTCATACAATGAATCATTCTCTCTTCTTTCACAAAAAGATTTCATCAACCTTCGGACACCAGAGATGATGGTGCATGTGCAGTTTGCGGAAGCTGTTGCTCGTATTAATTGAATTTTGGCAATATATTCATCCAGGTGTGTACGCGAGAGAGGGAGTGTACGCGCGCGAGGCGCTGCAGGGAAAAAAGGGTGACCTCTGCAGTGGCTGCTTGCCAAATCCATTCTAAACATCCGTATTGACTGGTGCGACGTCATATATTGTAACGAAAAAAAGAGACAGCAGCAGGTTACAGCAGTACAATTGCACGAGATGACGTGGTATTTTTTCAAGTGACTCTGATGCAATCATAGCGCCACTGTGTGTAGCACAAATTCAATATTTCTCGATTCACTCGTCTCTTTTATTTCCCCTCATTGCAATCTCCCCCAGTAGAAATTCCATTTCAGTTTATATTTTTGGAATTTCCTCGCAATATATCCATCGCGTGTCTTCTTGTCATTTATATATCTACAATCAAATCGAAAAATCGTTTCTTATACTCATAATGCGGATATATCTCTGATGTTTGATTTGCGACCTCACTTAGCGGGGTAAAATTTATATACATACATTACGTTACGTCAAAAGTTAATGTGTGTAAACTAGAACATTAACCTGCAATCGATTGTACTTGTTTATGTTTCCTTTGAATTGTGAGGTGTTGAATCAGACCTCTATACACATTGACCTGCGTCTTTAGCATATTTTCCCTCTCTATACACTCGATATGCACAGAGCTTATAATGTGTCGTGGTATGTACTATATGTACTATGCTAGTGTTGTTCGCGTTGATCGATATATAGAGCTTGAAGCGCTCGTTTGCTCGACGTGTTTGACTTGCAAGCGAATCCACCACTACTGCGACGCAGTTCCATGCCACGAGGGCAAATAAATCCCATTTTCCCCGATGAGATAAAGTATCATCAATTGCTAAAGATATCTCCAGACCCTTTTATACCGTTGATAAACACAATATTTGCTTTTGTTACTATATTTTCCTCGGGATTCTAGGAGGGTAAATATTGTCTCTTGCTCTCTTAGCAAGCTTTCTTCCTCCAATCCGCCCGTTCTGCCACTCCAAACTCGCGCTATTACACTCGCGGAAACACGGAAAATGATTAAATTATTAGTCTACAGTCCAACTAATTCCAGTATTCGCTTTAATTGGCCAGATTTCCTGCTATTTACTCGTTATCGACTGCTTTAATTGCTGCCTTGCCTCAAGGTTTCCATTTTAATCGCCCCTTCCGCTCGAAAAACTATTGATAAATCCAAATTCCATACGATTGCGATGGAGTTGGATCGTTAAAATAAATTTATTATATCTTGGGGGTGAAAAAATCCACGGTTTTTTACGTTAGCTTTATACTTGTGTTTTTCTACCTTATAACTCCACGGGGAATTCGACGGTAACGACTTTGAAAGCATTCCCCCGGGGCTCACACATGAAGCTCTTTTCTACTAAGTGCTCCAAGTCTTCACGGATATGCGCGGTGTATCCGGGCGTTCAGTTTTATCGAAGCGAACCGGCCAATTAGGCTTGTGGGACTCGTAGATCATGTGAGGAATAGATACATACATGTATTTCACTTCGGGAAATATGTTGTAACGTTGGCCGATGGCTTTTCATGAGCATACACGTGGATTGACCGAGAATTATGGCCCAAAATGGTATGCCATGTATCATTTCAAGTCTGTGAGCACATCAGTTTCAAGGTTTTCTGTGAGGGCAAATGCGCGCGACGTCGCCTACTGCTCGCAACTGAAAAGCCGAGTTAAAATACTTGACTGCAGTCTGCATTGCAGATGCTTTGTGGCGAAAGGAACTTAGTTGCTATTTTATTACTTACAATGACTAATTGTGTAGAGAGACGGTAATTTCACGACATTTCGTCGTTGTCACCGCGAGTTATGTCATCATAAAATCTAGATTTCAGTCGTGGCGATTTATTGATGATCGATGTCGTTCACTGACTCGAATTGGAACGATGAAAAGTCGTCTCCGGCGTGTAATGACGGTGAATTATTCATTATAAAGGCATAATACGCGTTATGTCGGGCATACGGGCAGAGTCGCCTTTTGCAGCGAGTTGCGTGCCCGTTACGACGTCGCGTCTTCGATTATTTCATTACCCTATACAAGCCTTATACCTTTTTCTTTGTACATACAAGCCAATGACTGTGGCCTCTGTGTGGTGTCGACTATTCCAGGCATGTCAGTCAAAATGCCAGTAGGTCTGTTCGGACGCAATCTGTTGCATCTTTGCGCTGTTGACGTTTTTTGCGGTTTTTCTCGGGCAATCAAGTGAAATCGCTCAACGAATCGTCTGGCAAACTTAAAAAAAAAAAAGAAATAACAATGCCAAACGTGCTAAAAAGCGGGTCAAGTAATATTAGACACGGGTATAGATAAAAATTGTTCATATTGACGAGTAAAACACCATAAAACACTACTTTTATCGCTTTACACTAACAATTCGTATTCGGGTAGAAGGGTGATTGATACACCTGACCTAGTGGGACTTTACCCTCCGGGGTAGTTGATCAAACTAGAGAAAGTCTATACAAAGTAAGAAAAAAGTATAAAAAGGAATGTTGTGTGAGTAAAACTGTGTGTTGGAAGCGCCGTTGGGTATAAGAATTGGACACAAAAGTTTGATCAATGAGCGGCGGGGAGGAAAGGGGATCTTTTTGCGCAGTCTTGTTTTGTGTGGAGATGATGGTGAAAAGGAGAAGAAACCACGGAAAAGAGTCCAAGTGAGCATTGTGTGAGAGGCGGGTGACAATTCGCTTGCATTAACGAACCTATTCATATAACTTCAACGATGATTGTGTAGAATGCACACACATTTTTGCTGCATATACATGTATATTGTTGAATATTGCAGAGGTTGGTTTGTATACAGTAGATTTTGAGATATTCGAGTTGAAATGTGACCAATCAGCGTTAATTTCCATTTTCAGATCCGCTCCTTTACATAAACAGAATAAGTAAGAATAAGAAAGTGTGTGGATCGAATTAAATTCTGTAACAAAGCTGAAATCACAGCATTCATGCTGTGAGTGTATTTTTGAGGACGTTTAAGCACGATTTTCAAGAGGACACCGAGCAGGACTACAACGAGGACTACAACGAGGACTTCGAGGAGGATATTGAGAAGGACTACTAAAAAGACTTTTAAAATTCTCTTTGAAAGTCCTTCCTGTAGTTTTTTAGACAATTCTCGTAGTTCTCATCTATGTCTTTATCAATATCCTTCTGAAGGTCCTCCTAAAAATTCTTCAGGGAGTCATTCCTCAAGAGTCTACTGAGAGTCCTCTTTATGGGCCTTGAGCAAGTTTTGCTCAAAGAACTTCCGAAACTCCCGCTCAAAGTTCTTTAGAATACAGTCCTAAATGAATGCTGTGATCTTAGCTTCGTTAAAAAATTTAATTCGATCCATGCACTTTCTTGTTTTTACTTATTTATGAAAGTAAAGGGGCAGATATCTGATTGGTCACAATAAAACTCAAATATTTCACAATCTACTCATCCAGAAAAAATTTGACCCTCCCAAGTTTTTCCACTTAAAATCGTATTCTACATGGGACCACGTATTCCGAATTCACCTTTTTTGAGACAACCTGAATATGAAGCGCAGAAATTCCATCAGAGGCTCATTTAAAACGAAAGTTTTTGTTTTTGCGTCTTTGAACTGCGTGCGACGCCCACATACTGTCGTAAACCCAGGCCAAGAGAGTCATGCCATTGAGATTTGTGGATTTGTGGCAATGTGGGAGGATCCTCGGGCGAAACATACTGTGGAGAGTGAGAGACAAAAGGCTTTGGGGAAGTTGCTTCAACGGAAGTGACCCACTTTTTTGGCTTGGAGATTAACCTCACGGCGCCATTTTATCATCTCTGGCTTTATATGAAGCTATATTGTCATTACACATGATCTGTTTTGCCAATTTTATGATCTGTTGTTCATTCTGATGGGTATGAATTAACCGGAAATATATATCAAGAGAGACTGATACGAAAATCTGGATATAGGGGGGAAAAAACTCGTGAGGTCACGAGTGATCTGATATTTTATACATGAAAGAGCATCAAGAAGAAGAGGCTGGTGCCTGCAGGCCACGGAATATACTCTAGGGAATATTGCTTCGACGGTAAACAAGTCGCTTTTCACACTGGGTAGAGTGTTTCTTCAACTACTTCGTCACCTCTGTTCGTGAAAGACGTGATGACACTCACTCTTCTTGTTCACCCTACTCGACTCCTTGAATTCTCATTACAACATTCACCCTGCAGCTATACGCGTAGTTCAATTTAATAACAGTGTTGTTTTTATTTCAAACAGGGTAAATTAATTTGCTGGTGTTTTTTTTTGTTTTACTGGCAGATCTATCCGAGCGAGGAGTGAAGAAATTCGGCGATGAGTGTCGTGAGGATCGAGAGTGTGGTTTTACCGGCTCATACTGCGATCCACGCAGCCGGAAATGCTACTGTAGAGATGAATATCACGTAACTAATCACATTGACAAGTGTGGCCATCGTGAGTATATATCTGACCTCCCTGTCAATTTATGTCAATATAAATTTTTTAGAATTAATTTCACGTAATATAAATTTTTCATAAAATTTGAAATCATGACTTGAGTTTGGAAAAAGAGAAAATTTCGCGTAATTTTAAATTTTATCACTATTTCTTCAAGATGTTGCGTAATTTAATTGAAATAATATTCACCGGAAATACGATCAATAAGTGATTTAGAATTCGATGTGAATAAACCGCGAATGCCATTTTTACTTAAGGATGTATAGGAAGTACAATAATCACAACTAAAAGCTTCTGTATTGAAAAAATAAAATTTCTTCAATGTATAATAATGAAAAAAAAAAAATTGTCTACTGAAAATTGATATAAGATCATTTTATTAGAATGTGAATAGTAAAATTATTAGATTATGCGGTTTTCCCATTGGAAACGGGTTTCTGTCGTTTTTAAAAAGTGAATTTTTTCGAATTTGTGTTTGATTGAAAATTTTTATGGATCATTTTAATTCTTATATATACAATTCTCCATAGATCGAACAAAAAAAATGTTTTTAATTGTTTTTTTTTACTCAAAAATGGATTTTTTAAGGTCGTATGTTGACGAGTATGTTTGAAAAAAAATTTAATTTACACCATTTAATTAAATTAATTTCTGAAATTCTATCTCAGTTGACTTGTACAGAATTTTTTACTAGTTAAAACGAACCATGAAAATTTTCAATCAAACGAAAATTTGAAAATATCGATGTTTTGGAAGCAGCAAGAAATCATGATCCCGTTTTAGCACCACAAAATTTCGTTGATAAATTTTACGATTTAATAATTTTTGTGCCTACATACGAGTAGCATGACCTTTCGCAAATTTTCAATATAACAAAATTTTTTTCCCATTTTAATCTATATATTAAACATGGAGAAAATTAAATCTTAAACTGCTATCAATTAGTACAAAATGGAAAAACAATAGTTTGTCATATAACATAGCATTTTTGGAAGTTAAATAAAGATATGTAAAGAAGATTTTTTTTCCGTGCATCATTTAAAATGAATTATTTAAAGTTTTGAGAATTTTTTAAATCTCAAATTACAACTTCTATTTGCAGTTGATAAATTATAGAACACGTTTGTCACACAAAACTTGCTCGATGGATAGCAAAATATATAAAATACGTTTTGTTCAAGTGTAGAAGGTCAGTGAAAAATTTTTGCCATTCATTTTATAAAATCTAAATTGTATGATACCAAATAACGATTATGACTTGATAAATTTCAATAAATCGTATTTTATTTTCACTTTTATATTTATTGAACCTTCCACAACACATCAAGTTCTATTTTGAAACCGTTAAGATAGCTCTGCACTTTTATATCAAAATTTTATATGAAAATTGCATAATTTAGTTTTTCTCCGTGGAGAAATTTCTATTTTACCACAAAATCATTTACAGCAGGGACTGTACCTCCTATACATCTTTAACATATATGAAATGAGTTGAAAAGCGATTTTTAAACGTCTTCAAAGGCAATATTTCAAAAGATAGGTATATATAAGGTCTATTTCAAACTTCAGACAGTAAAAAAACGACTCAAATTGGTTTTTAATCATAAAAATATGAGGCAATAAATTTTATAATTATTTAAAAAAAAAATTTTTTATCGTTTCAAAAGTGTTAAATTGATTAACCTATCATTTTATGAGCATTTCTAGAATATATACCCTTAAAACCACGTGTTTTCCCATCACACCCTTGTAATTATTGAATTCCTCGAGTGCCATACCTCGAATTCCACTTTCAGCCGCGAACGTTAACGAGTCCTGCTTCTTCACCGAGCAATGCGAGTCCAAGGTGTCGCAGACAGAATGCCGAGACGGTCGATGTATTTGCATCTTCGAGAAGATTCCGGTGATGCAGCCCGGCGGAATCATAGAGTGTCTGGGTAAAAAGATTTTTTAATATCCTTTAAATAAATACTCACGTAATTTTCGTTTTTTAGCCGAGGTGAAGGAGGAGCCAAATCTGCGTTACGTCGACCCAGCCATGATTGGTATCCTCGTGGCCATGGCACTGATGTTTATCATCATTTGCGTGGTCCTGAGACTCTTCAGCAAGTGAGTAATCGATCCAAGAGTATATTAGACAGCTTTTTAATAATGAAAACGTATTTTTAGGGCACGTTGGCGTGAAAACCGCACAATATTCAACACCCCAAATGCCCGGTTGATGAATGTGTCGCTTTTGCGCGACAATAACAAGCTCCTGCATGCCCAGGAGAGACGTGGATCGAGAGCAAGTCAACGCGGGCCTTCACGACAGCCATCCATGGCGTCACTGAGAGCTCACTCACCCAATGGGTCGCAGCAAGGTGCGAAAAACACACAGCGAGTCAGCCGTACGGGTTTTTATTCAATTCAATTACTAAGCAAGCAACTTTACCATACTTACTATCGAAGTAATTTACGTATCTATCTCTTTTTTTTCCCTTGTTGTTCATAGAGCAACAGATGTGTTGTTCAGAGTTATAGATAGTGTCTACTCAAAACAAAAACAAACCAAATAAGTAACAAAAAAAAATGCAAAGCAAAATCCACATCCTCATCCTTCTGATAACATCATATCAACGATCCTCTTGTGATCATGAGATAATCAAGTAAAGTGTTGAATTCATTATCGAATACTTAATCTCGCATGAAATAATTAGTCGCGCAATATTTCTATGCTCTATTGAGTTATATTTCTCCTCGTGAAGGTATGGGGCATGAGAGTTTATCTGAGATCTCTCAACACTTTCTTCATCTATACAGTTATATATATTCGATCTATTTCACGTGTTTTTATCTATAGATAGTCGTTTAAGGATGTATACCGGAAATGTTGACAGCTTGACAAGTCACTGAATTTTATGTGTATTATAGAAAAAAAATTTATTTCACGTATTCAGACTAATTTTTTGTTAATTTAATGTTAAACGTACGACACGGAAATAGTACATTGTTCACCTGGGGAGCAAATGACCTCTTTTCCTCCCTTGGTGAACAATGTAGTATTTTTTTAATTCGGAATGTGCTTGATTTTTTCACTACATAAAATTGAGGTCAATCTGAAATTTTCAACGAGAAATGAATTATTAGAAACGGATAAGCGTAGTCAATTATTACGAACAATGAGATTTCCTCGATGTAAATAGTTAAATAGTCAAAATCACTCTAAATTTTTCATTTTTTTTCGTAAAACTCCTAATGAATAGTTTTTAAAATCAAGATTTTGATGTCTAAAACAATTATTTTTTGTTAAATTAAGAAAAAAAAAACATTTATGGACGTGGCAGAACAGTCCAGTATACATCCTTAAGGTACTCTTACCGTTAATGAGGTTTTTGATTTTTTATTCGGGATAAATAGTATAGTAATTGGTGATAATTTTAGTTATTAAAAAAATTTCAAATCAGAAAAAAGAGAGAGGAAAAAATTAAAGTTTGTTTTTTAGATTTTTATGGTTCGAGTTATAATGTAGAAACTGTCTTACAATTTTACCGATTTGAAACATTAATTAGGTGGATATGACCGTTAATAAACGGTTAAAATTTTTAATCTGTTATCGTCATGCAAATAATAATATTTTCCCATTAGAATAATAGCATTAAAAATTTATATTTATTGATATAAAGAAAGTATTAATAACATATGTTATTTTTCCATCACAATCATGAGAAAAATATAAAAATGATGTAATAAAAATGTATTTTCTATATACATTAATTAGATAATTCTATATTTTTCTTATAATAGAGATATTGAAATAGTGTATATTGTAAATATTGCATCGCTAATGTCGAAAAATCTGTCAGAAGAGGTCATCATGGCTACTGCCACATTTTGTGAGTAGAATAATCTACGTTACGTCAGCTAAAACCGGTTATTTTTTGTTTTTGATCTTCAATTCATGTTAACAATATGAATTTGGAAATTTTATGAATTAAATTAACATTTATTTTTTATTTCTCAAATTTTTGAAGCAATAACCTTGAAAATCTCGTTTTCGTGATTTTTTTTTTTGTTTTTTTGCTGATAATTCGGTAATAAAGCGAGATAATAGAAAATACTATTGAATTGGAATAATTGGAAATTTAAATCTCTACAAAAAATGTAGAATAAATTTTTTATCAAAAAAAACATCTTGAAAAATGTTTAAAAAATAATAATTTTTGTTTCTTTATCTTCACCAAACTTCTTAAGAACGTTCTTGTTTTTCATATAAAATTATGATAAAATTTTTACTAATACATCGCGTGCTTAAAGTCAAAAAGACGTATATACAAAAACTTGTTATTTTAAATCAAAATATCTTTAAAACTACTGAAGATATAAAATTTTCTCAAGAAATCGTTTTTACAGTAAATTTTATCAGCTACAAAAAAGGTCCCTACGAAAATCCACCTAACTCGTATCCTTAACGAGATATTAGCGAACGACAATATTCTCAATTTTTTGACAATACGCCCTTTTGATTCTACCAGTTATAAACCAAAATTTTTGAATGACCTGCAGCTATTTCAGGCGGTAAGAGTACCTCAAATAATAGTAATCAAGTAGTAGTCCTTTAGCGCTGTTCTAGTATCTTCAGACAACTATATTATGAATCGGGTGCATCCCATGAGTGTTGAGCATCACATCAGCCACGGGAGAGCCTGTCTCAAGCTGATTTGTATCTTCTATACCTAGAACGTAAAGTAGGATATGTCTCTAGTTGAATGAAACTACATGACAAATAGTTGCTTGCTAAAGTAAATGATAAATCTGCCATTGTTTCAATTTTCCATGGCAAATTAGAAGCTGTACACACCTAGTTTGACTTATAATTAATCCGTAGATATATAAACATATGCGATATTTATCTTTAATTATCGACATATATTTATAAATATAGGCCACTACGAAGTGCCTCGGGAAACTTCAATGACAGCTGTCTGATTGTCAGGGTCTCGTACAGGATCGAGACGTGGAAGTCGTGGTAGCAGTGGCAACGCATCAACAGTTTCGGCCTCTGCTGCAGGCAACCGTCTCAATAAGTCACCACCAAGCAACGTAACTGCTCCAGTACTCGAGAATGTCACCGTAGAAATCACTGAGGCCAAGGCATAGAATCTTCAACAACGCCTCTGCAGTTAACTTTTCATATGTTCGCATTTCAAATTTCTCATCCAATTTTTTTTCCACTCCTGTGTGTTAAATGTGGTTTATTGGTATAATATCGAATAGGGTCCACAAATTGCTGATTAAGGATCACTTTATGAAAAAACAAAAAAAAAAAAAAAACGAGAAAGTCTCTTTGTGCCGTCTCGCTTTGAAAGCAAATTGCATTATTATCACGTGAAATAATAGTTTCTAAGTCTATGTAAGCCTTTAACTAGGATTCGCAACAAGTCACGTGTGAATGAGACACGTTTATGAACGACAATCGGGTCTAGATAATATTTCTATTTATATAGAGGATTGACATAACACTCCAAGTGAAATGAAAATAAAAAATGAAGAAAATACATATGTGGGACCACGCGAAACAGTTCGAATCAGCATCATTTATGCCTCTCTCTCTCTCACTATGTTAATAATAACTAAAACATAAAAAAATACCGTACCCTCAAATTTATATACAGCTGTATAACTATTTGATAAATGCCTACGATAATTAATATTGTGAGTACACACAGTAGTGGCAATTTGTTGCTCTCGGATATGTGATGATTTATAGAACAGGATTATTACACTCTAGACTTAATATGTCGTAATAATTGTTGAGAGCAACATAAAAAATTTAGAGCTGATGAAAATGCTGATGAGGTATAAAGATATTTGGGTGAAAAAATGAGAATCATAACTAACACATTTGACGATAAATACTAAAAGTCACTTTTGATCTTTATACACTATTAGAATTGAGTAAAAAAAATATTTATAATTTGAGAAATGCACTTAATGAAATAATATTGAATCTCTCTGATGATATAAGTAACACATGTCACAGTTTCTTTCTAAAATAATTAATCAATACACACCTGGATCTCTATTGGATTTATAAAGTTCACCTTTTGCATTATATAGCTGTTGTGTTCACACGATGAGACGACGCGCGAACAAGACAAGTTATGTGTGTATAAAATTATATAGGACCATAGGTAAAAAATATTTAATATGACCTTTGCAAATTAGTGCCTACGCTGTTGCTAAAATATTCATTCGATTGAAAAAACGAACTTTAAAACAATGATAAAAAACGAATATATTGTATATGACGTCGCGCGTACCAAGGCTTTTTGGTATTTTTTCAGTTCTGCCATTTTTTTCAAATGGCCGTCGCTTAGGCAAAAAGACAAAAATGCCTAGCGACTAATAGATATTATGCTATTCTGTGATTTTAAAACGGTTATCATTAATTATAATTCTATTTAATCGTAAAAAAATAAAAAATAACAGTGTGATCTGTGGCTTGTGTCGCACATTGAGCATAAAATAAGCGCACGATTATCATACATACTCAATATACGGGATTGCGGAAAAAACAAAAAAAAAATTAACTGAAAAGTAGAAAGAATTATATTGAATAAAAGAAAAAAAAAAACTGTCAAATGATAGTTTATAGCAACGAAGAATCAATCTCGAAAACGAAATTCGGGGAAGGTTTTGTTTTCGCGATTGGACACTTTAATAGCGATATACATGTTAAGAAAAATCGACGTAGATTCACGTTGACTTAAATTATAATAATTCATATTTATGACTAAATCTCTTCTCAGCTTAGAGCCGAGTGTCGTGGACACTCCCTTTTTTACCTCTTTTTTACTCTTTAATGACTTGAACAATTTCATACCTTCAAAAAAACTATGCTTTGCCAGTTTTCGGCATAGTTTATCGCTATATTGTTCGACAATTAGTCTATAATCTAGTTATTAATCTACTTTCTTTCACCATTGATGTAATAAATAAGCTTCTAGAGGTGTTGAGCGATAAATTGTTGTCAATGGAACAGACAAAGGGTAGTCCAGCTTTGGGGAAGTGCTTGAACTACTCTTTGCTGTGGTTGACGTGGTCAGAAAATGGTTTATTACGAGTTTTTGAATTGCAATAAACAAAATAGACGTGTCATAATGTGTTAGTAAAATAGTTTTTGAATTAATCCCAAGTGATTACTCTGCTTTTATGGATTTGAGTTTTATTTTTTTTTTTCCTTTTCGTCGTGGTTTCCGTGGCGTTTAATATGCGAGCTTTGGATATCGATTTATTATATTTGTGATTTAATGTTTATGAAGAACAGTCTATATATAAATATTTAATGATAAATAAAAAGCCAAGTGCTCTCAGGAGATACTTGATATATATATATATATATATGAATTCCTCTTTTTTCCAATCTCAATATTTTATAAGACAAAAAATAAAAATAAATAAATAAAAACAAAAGAAAATATTATAGTAAAATGTTAGGATTTGATTGATTAATCGATGTATAATTATTGCGTTCTGGAAAATTGCTTAGAATTTATATATGAATACAAATTCCATGTTATCTAGCTTATAAATTACAGCATTAACTAAGTATATTGTTATATTTGAAACTCTTGCTATTTCATTCTATTTGATTTAATAAAATTATATAATACACAGACTATAATCACGAGCCGTTATCTCTAAGAATGTTTTTTTGTAAAAAATATCGCGTCGCTATTATTGATAAGAAGATAAATTTTATTTTGCGTTTTTTGAAAGAAATCTGATGGTGAATCATTTGAATTTTAATAAAATTGGTTATTTCACTTTTTTTAAATCGATTTATTGTGGGAAAAATTGAAGAAAAAAACGCGAAAACGATCACATTTTTGAGGTGTTTTCTTTTTGAAAAGTTGTAGCAAGAAAAAAAAAAAAAAACAAAAAATGTTGTTTACCTGAATTACATTCGCCTTTCAGACACTAATGACGCGATATGTGTGTGTTTTTAAGTTTTATTTAAATGAATTTTTTGCTCTCCAATCCAAAAATTCATCAAAATCATCTTCATCAGCACTAGATTCATCCTCATTCATGGGCTCGGACTTTTTTGCGACTGGTTGAATTTTTTCTTTGTGTTTCACAAGATTCATCACTCTGAAAAATTTATATTTAATAGATGATTTACAAATGATAAAAATAACTTTTTAAAATATTTTTTACCTGGACCAGTGACCTATCTGCTCATCAATTTCTTGAAATTGTCGTTCAGATGTGGCCTCCTCTTCATCCTCTGCCATCATTTGTGCAGATTGAGCAGCTTCCTCTTTGATTTCTTTTGTAAATCTGTCATACTCCTCATCCATAGGGTCTTTGTACTCGACATTTCTCACCTGAAATGCGAAAATTATAAGATTTTTAGGTCAGAAAGAAGTTTTAGAGTGACTGTATACCTTGGCATCGAGAATTGGATCGTCGTAAAATCCTTCGGGTAAAGCTGCAGCCACACTTGATTCTCCGGCTTTCACGTCATTCGCACTTGCTGACGCTGGATCTCTCGTATTTTCACCATTGGATGCTACTACGTTTTCTGGTTTTGTTACTGAAGCCACTGCGGGTATTCCTTGAGACGCGGATTTATCGAAAAAGTCAGTAGGCAATGCCAAAGGAGCTTGCTGGATATTTCCCGAATTTTTTAGAATACTTTTGACTTTTTTCGTGGGCACTGCATCGTTTAGCAGTGTGCAAGGCCTTTTTATTGGAGAAGTTTGTGTTTTCTTCGTACTCTCTTTGCTCTCCAGTACCTTTTTCGTTTGAGCCAGATTTTCTTTGTGGGATTTTGAGTTTAAGTGCACAACCCAAACTGCCTCACTGCGAATATTCGTCTTGCAAACAATACACATTAGCTGACCTGCATCGGTGTACGTGTGGCAGTGTTAAGGAACATTTTCACAGATTAATTGGTTAATTAAATATAAAGTGTTGTGAGTAAAACCATAACCTAGAATTGTTTCTTTGTAAAAGGATATTTTGCCAGCGGCGACTCAATTCGCTTCACTTGGCTGGTTTTTTTCTTTAGATCTTGCATAGCTTTTCGTAGATCATGTTGATTGATTTTTTTATTGTTCGACATGATGAAATTTTGATGAAATTGCACTGTTCACGATTGTTGTCTTACACTTGACGACGAATGTTATGAAAAAATTCTCCGTACACATTATATATATAATGTCAAACAAATCGGTAAGTTAGTGACTGATTTTCCTGGGTAGTGGGTACGTCAGAGCTTTTTAAACCAGATGGCGCGTCAAGTACAAAAAAGATTCAGCTCACAGTTACCAAAATATATGATACTTGTGTTAGTCTGCAGAAAATTGGCTGCAACTGTATCGTTTCTCTATATTCTTCTCTCCCCATGTATCTCTTCTTCTCCATCCTCTACTCGATATCAAGATGGATAGAGGTATCTGGATGTATATCCAATGTTTTTTTTCTTATAACATGTGAGTATATAAACTATAATTTTATTAAGCTGGATTAAATATAGTGCATACACATTACCCCATTATGGAAATAAAATAATATTACATAACTTATTCTGTCCAGGTTATTTTCAAGGAAAAATATACAGTGCACTGAAAAATTAAACGAAGAAAATTATAAAAGAGAAGAAGCAAGATGGTTCATGATGGTTCATGAAAATAATCTTATAAAATGTATACAAATTGAAAACGTAACTATACAGATAAAAGTTTGAAAAAAACATAGATCACACCTCATGAGAATTTTAATTTTTTTTTTGTAACAAATAAAAATACATAAAAATTGTTATGTATGTTCAAGTGGCCAAAAAAACCGACTATTTTTGTTTTTCGGGTCTCGTATAAAAAAAAAACATGGTTTATCGTATTCTGAGAATCCTCTAAAAATTGGCTTCGATACAAGTATTTTTAGAGGTCGCTCACAGATTTTGAAATTTGCAGAAATGCGATTGTCAAATTTTTTATCAAGGCCGTAATGAAGAAGGCTATTTCGTAACGAGTGAAAGTTGGTGCACGAGCCGAATTCACTCGTTAGGTAGCCTCCTTCACGGCCTCGGTCCAAACATTCTGACTCTTTCGCGAGGGTAGTGGCCGCCCATTTCTATATAGCCTTTGCTATAGAGGCATGATGTGGCTTATTATCTTTTTGTCACTGGCATTCTAGTTTGGCAGCGAAATACAATTATATGCGCCCTCGGGTTTAAATTTTCACGTCACGCCCAGAGGCCAAGGCTGGGTCGGAAAGAGTAATAAACCAAACTTGTTTAATGGATAAAATGAGAGACAAATAGACAAGGATTATTGGGCCTGACTGACAAACTCTTTATTAGTGCATGCGTGAATGGAGGTAACCGGTAACGCACAAATTACACTGAGCACACAGAGACAATCGGCCGCTGGCGTGGTGGGTGGTACTAGAGGCTGCTCGCAGTCTTGCCATCTCACACCCGACAGTCACTCTAGCATACGAAAACTCCCTGGTTTACAAAAAAGAATCCAATTCAATAGACCGATGGATGCACGTCGATGCTTCGTCGTATACGGACTGTTCTCCATAGCAAATTGACGTTTTATTACAGCATTCATCGCCACCTTCGATGCACTGAAATTTTAATATAATTTATTTACTTAGAACTCGATTTTTCATTATAATAACTAGAGTCGATTTTTCATATAATTCATACCTCTTGATCATCTTCTACACATTTTCTTGCTTTGTCGCTGGGCATCGTTACGACCGCGAAAAAAATGTTCATCATCAGTACCAGTAAAAAAATGCGATGTGTGGTGTGCATATTGCGCTAATGAAAAATTATTACAAACTGAAAATTATTTGAAGTATAGCTCACGTAATATCATCACATTTTTTCAACTTACATTTACAATTTTCCACAATTCGATTGAAAGCTGTTTTGTCCGAACGCCGTACAGTTGTCGGTAGACTGATGCCTGGGAAGCTTCTTCTTCCGTTGGATATAAAAACAAGTTTGAGGCCCCGCCTATTCGTGAGATGTTTTGCAGGGAAAAGTTCCTTCGCCTAAAAATGCCACGCGTTATGTTATAACTTTTCTAAACACGCGTAATAAACGGTGCGCTGTCAACGACCAATACACGCCCAATTATTATCTGCTTACATTAATAGAAATTGTTCTGTATTGCTTGTTGATCGTCATCAGCAAAGCGCCGTTTATTACGCGTGTTTCGTATATAGTTTATATCAGGTCACCTTATTGAGGGTTCATATTTAATGATTTAT
Source organism: Macrocentrus cingulum (assembly GCA_002156465.1). Taxonomy (NCBI): domain Eukaryota; kingdom Metazoa; phylum Arthropoda; class Insecta; order Hymenoptera; family Braconidae; genus Macrocentrus; species Macrocentrus cingulum. Next base: position 60,669 of record MVJL01009764.1, read on the forward strand.
GATGAACGTTGGCACTATACATGTGCACTGAAAAAACACTGCTGTTAATATACCCAACCAACGTAATAGGTCTCAAAAAAATACAATATTCTGCTGTGACAAGGCAACGAATTTCCATAGCTACTGGACGTATAGTTGCAGTAAGTTTCTCGTTTCGCTCTCACAGCTATGCCGTATAGCTGTAGGAGCTAAACAGACTAGGCGACGCGCAATGAGTTTCGATGCACGCAATTAATAAATACGGACATTTGA
>MVJL01009774.1:0-14686 GCA_002156465.1 Macrocentrus cingulum
ATGCCCTCGGCTTCGCCTCGGGCATCATGGCGCGCAGTGCAGGAATCTCAACTTTCTGCACTTGTAGTGTAATATACTATTTATGATAAATATATTCAACCTCCTTACATGCCACCTATATTCCTGGCAGTCGTCTATAAAATATTTTCACAGGCGGTGAAAAGTTACGAAGTGAAAATTTATGATAAATATATTCAACCTCCTTACATGCCACCTATATTCCTGGCAGTCGTCTATAAAATATTTTCACAGGCGGTGAAAAGTTACGAAGTGAAAAGTCCTTCATAAACGCACATAAAAAAAAATAAAAATGAAGAAATTTCAGTCATGAAACTAAGTGCATAGACAAGCTCAGGCACTTTTCTCACTCTATATACTTCCACGAGTATATTATCATAATTTTAACGACCAGCACTATAATATACATTGACGACAACGTAATGACGGGGTATTTCATGAGCTAAATAAATCGTTAAGATTTACAATTGAAGTTTTAAATTAAATATTGTCGTTGACACAAGAGGGGCAACGTCTATATTATTATTTTACTTGAACCCTCATCAGTCGTCATGACGATTTTCTATGGCTTGTATGTACATACAAGCTCTGAGGTCTTCCTTTATGTGTGTCTCTGTGCCCACTAGTCTTTAATCAATTATGCAAAGCACCATGTAAAATCCTCTGATGCATTTGTATAAGAAAGCTACGACGTTTCACCCTTTGTTAGCTCTACATACGTTCCATTTCGCTCGTATTGTCTCTTTGTGAGTTCAACCACATTTCAACGTAATATATGTATAGACAATAATTCTATTTCTTTAGTAGATAAATTAATTGTTGGAAATTTGTATATGAAAAGAATTTTTTAAAATGAATTTTTCGCGGGATAAAAATTTGAAATATGGAATAAAAGTGTAATATGATAATTGAATACAGTAAATAATTTTTTTTTTAATCGAAAAATATATTAAATTGTACGTAAAAAAATAGATTGATGTGATATAATGTTTGTTGAAATGAATATAATCACGGTTGACCGGATAAAGTAATGAATTTTCCAGTGTTGCGTGTTTAATGAGGATTTTAAAGGGGTGGGAAATGTGTTGAATATTAATAAATATTATTTTTATTATATTTATTATTTGATATATATGTTGGACTATATGGCATTCGCTGTTTATTAAAACTTCCAAATTAACTAGCTTAACGTACACCTCGTTTGTTCCTTTTGTCACGCGGTTTGTTATTTATTACGGTAGCGCGTGACAGCCGCCCCTAATCCGCTGGAGCCGCACAACACTCGCCAACCATATCCACATATCCTCTGCCGCCCCCTTGCCAACTCTCACGAGGCGCCGGCATCCAGAGAATCCGTTGCTTCAATGTACATGTATGTCTCTTATTTTGTCTCGGTGCTCTATACTCTCTCGCGCTCGTCGGACTATTTCCATTCACGTGAACACGTACTTCTCTAGCCGCACATACACCCTGCCAACGTCCGGCCAACCCCTTTTCCCAAACGCATTCAGTTACTTCTCCCTCGTGCGCCCGAGTTTCGGCCGAGTTATATCTTGTATACTCATCGCGGAAAGTTCGGATACGAGATTACCCCACACCGCTGGCTTGCATCACGAGATTTATGAAAAAAAAAAAGAAAGAAACATATAAAAAAATGTGAGAAATATAAGTGTGTAGCTACTGGTTAAATCACCACCTTTAGAAAATAAATTATTGCTTGAATATATTCAAAATTTTTAGATTAAAATTTTAGATCATTTATTTTTTATAGTAGATCAAAAAAAAAAAATTTATTAGAATTTTTTTAGGGATGAGTAATAGCAAAATAATATTAGGATTTGACATTCCTTATAAAAAAAATACATTATGCCGCAATGAAGAAAATTAACTCTCTTTTTTTTGGTTTGATTGTATTCTTTTTAGTGTAAGTTACTGTTTTTTTGGTATTTCAATTTTATATGTTTATTGTAATTAGATTTCTCATTCAAAGTCAAACTCGAACTACTTTTTACCTCTATTTTACGGAGTTTTTTTCCTAGTATATTCTAAATTATTGAACATGTCATATTTTATGAGCAGAATTCGATTTTCTAAAAATGTATTATTCGATGTTCTTCATCTCGAATTTTACCTTTTTTTTTCTTCGCCACCTTGAGAGCACACGGTACAAACGAATAAAAAAATACTAGACACATTATTCTCCCGGCCTGACCTTCTTTTATAAATAAAAATATTTGTTATAAAATATTTTCTTTCAATCGTGTATTTTTAATTTTTTTTTTACCATCGCACATATCATTTAAATTCGCAGAGTGTCTAGCGCTGGCAGAGTCCAGTGTCTGACAACACATCTAAAAAGTTTTTTCATGATAAAATATCACCATGACACCAGCACCACACACCTTAATGAAATTGTGTTTCGCCTCGTGACGCGATAATTCCATGGAATTCAATAAAAGAATTTTCCAGTAAACAATATATAAGTTGCGGTGTGTGTGGAGAATGGATATGGGGTGAGAGTGAGTAAAGACCACACACACACACAGGGTGGTGACTGGAAAAGTTTGTGTGTATACACAGAAGGAGAAAAAAAGTAAATCATAGAATGGCTTCGGGCACGCAGGACGACAACGACGAAGCGCATCGAGACAGTAGTGAATTGAGGACGAACTTCCCCTCGAATTAGAGCAAAGTATACCTACGCCGGCTGCTTGCATGATTGGGACAGAAAGTTGTTCGTTAATCTTCTTGCAAAACCCTTGGGACTTGCTGCTGAAGCTTCCAAGATCTTCATTGTACATCCTTAGAGGTTTCGTCGATATTTCGCTCCATTCTCACGCCTCAATTTCATTGCTCACACAATTTCTAAGGTGCCTCTTTATCATTTCACCAGGCATTTGATCCAATCAATTATTTCCTCTCCGCCTTATACACATAATTCGCACTATCGCTCGAGAATAAATGCCTCTCAGTGTGATCTGTATAAAAAAAACTGAAAAGACTTTTCAGTGCACGCCTTTTACAGTCAACTAGAACGACTGTCGCGACGTCAAGGGTCGGGGGAAACACGAAAGTCGATATCGGAATTTGTTACCTTCATTACGAGCCGAGCATGCCATAAGAAATCCTCTGGATTCTCGATGGAACATGTAATTCACGGTGCCGTTAATCGAGCACACCAACCCTTCCCGCATTCTCTTCGTAATTCGACGATTTTGGGAGCAGATAAAAACAGAGAAAAAAATATATAACTGAACGTGAATTAAGGAAGAAATATATAGACTGACTTTAGTCACATTTATCTTGATCATTCTAAATGATTTTAGATATTTTTTTAGTACTTGCTGACGCACCTTTAGCTCACAATTGTCGCGCGCGAGTTTCTCTATATGTATATTTGGCTTTTTGCTATATTGCAGCTCATTAATTTGAATTATTCGAGTAATATTTCACGATTCGCGCCGGGAAATCAATGTGTCTCGCCTGTCGCTGAATTATTCACGAATCGAATGACTATTTAGGCCATAGTTCTTATCACTAACAAAGGGGCGGTTGATTTGTGAGAGGAAAGTCGTGTTGCGAGAGGAGGAAAATTTAGAGCAATTGCTATATGTTTACTCCTGTCGTGCAATCTTTAGATTTCACAAAGTATATTGTAATTTCATTTACATATTATTGAATTATTATACATTTGTTTTCACCTCATCGCTACAATCTGTCTGACTAAATATTTTTTTTATCACTTAAACTTTGTATTAAATTAAAATTTATATAAAATTGGTATTAGAAAAAATCGATTATATCGATTAATAGTTTTTTTCTTTTGTTTTCATTTGAAAAAATTTGATAAAATAGTTTGAAAATTTAAAATAAAGTTATAATTGAAGTAGATGAAAAATTTTTTAATTAAAAAATATATTTTTAAAACATATATTTATTGAAAGGGGAAAAAATTCAAGTAGATGAATCGCTGGGTTTTCGTGACGCTTGCCGGATATTTGAATGCAAAACGGATAAGTGTCTTTCGATATAGCTCTAGCCACGACATTGCGGAAATTAGGTGACGTGCCAGCAAAGGGAGAGAGAGGCCTCGGCCAAGTAAATCCAGGGAACCATCGACGTCGAGAACGCGACGAACACGGGTGCGACCCATTGGCTGTGTGTCGACGTGTATAATATATAACCTGCCCGCGATTGTACAGGGGGTAAGGTAAAATATAAAAGGCAAAGTCTCACGGACTTAAACTTAACTTTGATGGCACGAGTTGCGCGCGAAATATTTCAATAAACTTTGTTCACGTGCATAAAGTATATGCCAGAGAAGAAGAAGAAAAAAAAAATAAAAATCCAAAGAGCGACTGTGAAAAATGGATAAAACTGAAAAGTAACTTGAGTGAGAAATAATTTCTATGAAATGTCTTTGCATTGAAGTGACTCAAGCGAATAATTATCGAATAAATCGTTAGGGAAAGAGTCACGACGATCAGCGCACCATATTTTCGTCACTTAATTTATCAAGATGACAAGCGATTAATTAGCCGTTATTTCTCAAGTATCAACTGTGATAATTGTCTTTTCAATTGGTCCATTGCATTCGAGTGGTTAAATAATTATTTGCCGATTAATTACCCACATAAAAAAAAACAGTTTCTTTAGTTTTTTTTTAATTAACTCGGGTTTCAGGCGGTGTAACCACGTAACGTGTCGACCCATGCGTCATCCAACTCGCTGCAGGTATTAGTGACAGTGGCTAACCTGGTGCCCGTATTTTAGCGAGGTTTCTGCCTACTAGCGCACTCACACGCTTATATACAAATGACCATCGATGGTGCTAACTAAATGACCACTCTCGCTCTACCTCGTTCGTTGAGAACCATGAAAAAAAAATAAAATATGCGATGAATACAATTAATTGCCGGCGATTAACAGCAGGTGTTCCACTCCACATATCCGTGGGAGATGAAAAATTATTCATATGAAAATGGCGCGATTAGCATTCAAGTAGGAAATTGTGTGTATGACTTCCGCCATTTATATACCAACTCTTTGAATACGAAACAGTGAAAATTTCATTGCGTCACTCGGGTAAAATTTGACAAATGGTTTTTCACACAAAGTACTGTACATTTAATCTTGTTTATTATTAAATAAATTCCTACAGTTTAAGTTAAAATATTCTAGATAGAAAATGTAAATATTTTATTGAAATACATTATTGAAAATCTTGCGTAATTTTATTTTACTAAAATAAATAAATGAATTTATTATATTTTAATTAATATAAATAATGAATAAATGATTTTTGTAAATTAAAAAATTTTCTATTTTTATTTTTAATTTTTATTCGGGTATATTTTACTTGAAATAAATTTTTTTCTTGGTTTTTAATGTCTGTTAAATGGATTTTATGTAGAGAAAAAAAATGTTTACTTGATCTACCCTTTAATGTTTTGCTTACGACAGGCCAATTAAAATCAAAGTACAAATTATTTGATTATTATCTTCGTTCCAATAATTAAAATAGATAGCGGAAGTTGTTATTGAGTTGAAAAACCTCATCCTCTTGGTGACATCCAGTTTCTCAACCGTTGAATCACTCAATTAAATGCCTGTCCGTTCGATAAAATAATTATTTGTACCCTAAAACCTGGTATTTTGGCAAAATATATAAATTTCTTACTTTCTATCCTCATCATTCATTTTAAATCTGAATTTTTTAATTTATTTTTAGCATGATATTATACCAGCTCGATAATCGTTTTTATTTTACCGTCTACAAGAAATCCATTTTCATTAAGCCCCTGCACAAATTTTAAATTTACGATCTATAAAAGATATATATATATGTACCATGTAAGTACCTATATCTTTAATGATTTACTATTTCCATCGAATAATATTAATTGAAAAATATTTTTTTAAAAAAAGTATATCTGAAATTACAGCAAGATATTCAACACCTGTTCAATATCGTTTAAAAATATATCCCTCACATATAATTTATCACAATAAATTTTTCTCAGCTCCACATAAAAATGCTTTAGGTGAATATCTAAAAAAAAAAAACTGATATAAACAAGTTTTATATTTATTGCCGAAGCGAGAAAATAACAAACGACGTGATGCGTGAGACACTGGATATCGCGCATGATACCGCAGCCTTTGATGCAGAAAGCGTCATAGCACCATGACGATGGCGCCGTAGGGAGAAAAAACGAAAAAACGCCGACTAGATATAGAGGCGCGGCATAATGGTAGATATTACGGCCACTTAGTCACTTTTGTGTCGGGCAGAGCATTGTTCTAAGACAAAAGACGATGGGATCCCCAGTGGCAATTCCAACTGTCCCACACGGGTTGCGTCGTCGTGCGCGAGTCCTCGATTATACCGTGCATATACGTCTCATGGCAAAATTAAGCCGAGTGCATTCAGAGCTCAACCCTCGGGCACATAGCTACACGTCGGTATCTCTATGTGCGCTACGCATGCATTTACAAAAGGCACGCGCGATGCAATATTCATTGTACGATGATCCTCCTTTGTTGCTGGCCCGGCGCATCATTACAACCCATCTACAGAACTTACATTGCCACTACACAGCAGCAGCAGCAGCAGTGTCTCCGCTTATTACTTGCTATCGTTTGCCGCATTGTTGTCCCTCGAAAAAAAATCGAACGCTGTGAAATGAATTCCACGTGCGGAAAAATTTTTTTCATCTTCCTGAGTAATGAAACGTCTTTACAGATCACGCGAAATAGCCATTTGTCATTTTTCCCGGTGGCCTGCAGCACGAGGAAAAATAACTGTACTCTCTGTTACACATCGAATGGCACTCAGAGTGCCGCGCGATGAGTGCACGCGGTAGAGATGTGGCGCAACGCTATTGGTGCAGTTGGTTGATGGGCAGGAGGAGGGGACGCGCTCCAGGAATTGTTTGAGCGTAGAAATATGGCGACAAAGGGACGAAAAAAGAGAAATGAGAGGGCGCGCCGATCGCAGAGAGAGTGAGAAAGACTTGTACAACGCGTACACTCTATTGTGTGTTACCGAAAGTTCTTCAATTTCGTGTTGTAAAAGTAGAGAAAAGGAGGAGGAAACTGCTGCGCGGCGGGCCCATTTGGTCTCAGTACGGGCATACAGTCTATATGCCTTAAGCTGCACAGTTACAGGCTATTCGACGCTCTCTTTCATCTTGTACATCAAAAGGCAATTCGTGGAATTATGGTGATTTTTCCGAAGAGTTTCGTGAAATCGACGTTACCACACTGGCCTACGTCTGACTTTTCCTTTGACGATTTTCTCCGCTCTGTGAGAAAGAGAGTTGAATGAAAAAAAAAATGGAAAGAGAGAAAAGTTGGGGTGGGTTATATAGTATAGAGAGACAGAGAGTGGCCAATGAGAGGCTTGTCTAACCGAAGGGTCGTTCGATCTCTAATTTTCGATATTGACTATTGAAATGGCATTTGCTCGGTTGAAAATCAATTTACTCTTATGGTCAATCAAGCCAATTGACAAAAAAAGAGGCATGCATTTTGTAAATAAATCAACAAACGATTTTATTTACCTTGACGAATCGTTTGTTTTCAATTCGATCAGTCAATTGTGTCCGGACGATGCTCGCTATTCCGTGAGCGTTTTGTACCCATGTAGCTTGTGGCATGCAGTCATAAACAGATACGACGATTTATTTATTTATTTATGTTTTTACCTTTTTCCAATAGATATAATAATAATTCAAAACACGTTGTGAGCATGGATATATATTTTTTTAATGCTCTTTTTATATATTTTTTTTTGTGTAGTTGGATATTGTGTAATAATTATACCTCTTGTTTATAAATGCTTTGAACCAGTTTAGCCTGGGGAACAATTGTACGATGCTTTCGTGTAGACATGAATTAAAATACTGTTGGATAATAAAGCAGGTGATATTCTCAACCCTGAACGACCCCTTTACATTGCAAACAACTTTGTTGAATTTCACCAATGATAATCTTCCAGTTTCTCTCCAACTCACTGCTATACTTTTAACATATTACACCTCACTATATTTCATCCTGCACATTATTATACGTAATTTATTATAATGTAAACAATGGTTGTATAATCCTTTGAGAGATAGAAGAGAAATGTATCAAAAAAATCTGTTCATATTTTCGAATAATACAGGAAATACTTGTTTTGATTCAACAGCCATCATTAAATTTTTCAATAAAAAACATTTTTCATTTGTTAAAAAAAATTTATTCTAAAAAAAAAATTCAATAAATCAGATGTTAAATTGATTAAATAAATAATTCATCATATCTGAATATTTTTTTTTAGAATTATTTTTAAAGATAAAAAAAAAAAAATTTTCTCTGACGATGTTTTTATTGAATTTATATTCTAAAAATCAAGAAAATCATATTTATATTTAAATTTGATATTTTTAATGATTTAAATTAGGTAAATATATATTCAAATTAGAATGCAACACATTGAGAAATTTCTTGCTGAAGGTATTAATATAAAAAAAAAAAAAAAAATTTGCTACCTCTGCATGAATTGATTTTAATTTGTTGATTTATTCGTATATATTTTTCAGGGATATAAAATATATAAAACGCTGAGAATCTAAATAATCGAGATGCCTGTTGACTTGAAATAAGTGTCAACATATATTTTCATCTGTATAGCATGATGGTTTGTCGCTTTTCCTCGCGCATGGCGTATCACGATTTCCCATCAGGCGGTCTAATTAGCGTTAATCCGCCTGCCGGCAGATCTGCATTCCTTTCACCTTAACTATATTCATGACGCATCTTCTTACAACGCACAGAGAAAGCCTAATAACGATTTTACTCGAGTATTTCAGTAGTAAAGTCAGCGTACAGTCAGACGCCGATGAAATATCACGTAGAATGAATTTTTTTCCGGGGGAAAATTCTATTGTCGAAATTTTTTCAAGGGTGTATTTATACTGTCTGGACTGTCAGCTTATGCGTGATATTGTCAATTTAGTGGAGAGAGCGACAGCGGACTCTTGAAGTGCATAAATAGAGCTGATATGCGAGGTAAAAAAGGAGTATATTTAAATGGGGGGGAAAAAATGGGAGACCGGCGTCAGTGTTGAGGCAGTGTTTCATCCTCATTGTCATTCGTAATCGGACAACAACTCTCACACGCTTTTACCACTATTGTTTGTCATTCAATCTCTGGTGGAGGCTTCATTTTTATCTCCTTTCGCTCCTCTTCCTTCCGCTTATTCATTCCCTATTCCCCGGCGCTCTTTTTCTCTTTATTTGCTGGTCTACAATCACGCATCAGGAACGGCCCTCGACAATGCCACGCCAGAGGGTGCGTCGCGACGTCCGTTTACCAAGGGGGTGGCTCGCCATGTTATACGCACGAACAAAGCTCGTAAATACAGTCGGCCTTGTATGAATCGTTAAAAAAAATAGCCAGTTGCACTCGCGCCCATATGACTGTGTACGTATAGTCATAAAAAATCTTTCCAGTATTTCCGGGTTGGTAGCACATCAGTATATATAACCCCAGCAACAGGAGACCAAGTTACTCAGAAGTCTCTTGCTCTGCGAAATCCTTAACCAGCTACAAGCCGTGCAAATGTCGTTAATTAGAGAAACTCGGGTAAAGTCTGTGAGTAAATTCATGATTTAATACCTCAAAAGGAAAGATTTTATGGCAAGTTGATACTCGTGACTCTGGCTTGCTTTAACACTGTAGAGTAATATTTTGTTCGGGCCAATAAATTTTGTTTTTTTCCTCATGAACTTCCATCGCATTCTGTTAAAGTAGAAACATAATTAAATGATATATCTAAGTTTTTTTTTTTAATTTATAACTTTATCATTATTGTTCTTATCACAAAAAGTTGTTTGTATATATGGAAAATTGTAAAAACTAGTCAGAAAGGTGTATATATAAAATTTGTTTGGTTTTAAATTGAAATATCTTATTAACTATTGAAGATAAAAATTTTTTACAAGGGACCTTTCTTATAGATAATTTTATTAGCTACAAAAAAGGTCCTTAATGATATTTATGTAACTTGCATCCTTATCAAGATATGAGCGAATATAAAAAATTCAATTTTTTCGAGCGATACTCTCTTCTGTTTTTAGATATAAAAAATGATTTTACAATGATGATAGATATTTTTTAAAAAATTGTTAAAGAAAAAAATTTGTTGGTAAATATTTTGTTTTATCATTTTAGAAGCCATTTTGTTTTATTTTTTAACGATTTAAATATTTAACATTGAAATTTTTGGTATTAATAGCTTGAAAAAAAAATTTTTTCTTAGTTAGATTGAAATTTTAAATGAAATTTGAATTATATTAACTTACTTGATGTTGTTGCAGCACTTAAAAATTTAGTTGAACGATCATAGTAATTATTGTCACAGTTTGACAGTACAAAATTCTTCATGACCAACTGAAAAAATATAATTAAAAAAATGAAAAACACGATTTTACAATATAACTAGTAGTTACAAAAGAACTTGCCAGAACATTCTGCAACTTGGAATTAATCGGTAGGTAAACTATGTCGCAAGTTGTAGAGTTTACGAATCCGTATGCCTGCATGTTCAGATTATTTAATTGCTGGAGTAGGAGAAGTTTGATAAAATGCTTATACATACTGCAGGATAATTTAAAAATCAATTTCACTAATTTCAAAATTGTTACAATCTTATTATTCGAATAAAATAATTTTTTTTCTCCCCATTTCACTGAGTAGGATGGTATAACATTTTTATAAATTTTATTTTCATTTGTAATAATATGAAGAAAACGTTGTAATATTACTGTATTTATTCGTACCAATTGTTCTGGTCCCTAAATTAAAAAAAAATCGCATTAAGCTCTCTCTAATGATGAGACACTCGACGCGCACAGAGGAGAGAAAAGTGCTTAAGCCGGAGAGCAAAGGGGTGATGAAAGAGGTGCCAAGGGTATTTGATATAAAATCGCGTGACAGTGCTTGAGCCGAACAAAAGGTTTCCCCATCTGCAAATCGAATTAAATTCTCAGCTGGCACGCCACTCGGATCTTGGTACATGGCTGTATAAAAGGAAATGGTGGTGGGCCATGAGACCAAGTGAGTTGCGGAACGCGAATCCCCAACTTAGTAGTACCGCGTCTCACTTCAAATATACAGTGACGATTGTCCCCCGTGTGAAATCACACTCTGATTAGCTGAAAGGGATAGCGCCTGCAAAATATATTACTTTTATTTTTCTGCATTACAAAAAAAAATCTATATTTCAAGCTAATTAGTTTTGTTGGGTAGGCATTGCAGGGAGTGCATCAGGCCAAGGAGCTCTGTGGATAAAGGAAAAGCTTGCCGAGTCGAGAAGTGGAAAGCCAAGATGTACTACAACGATACGAACATAATCAGCCCGATGCAGGCTTTTGTCGGAGGAGTTGGGATTGGTGGAGTTGGGTGAGTGCTCCTGATTATTTCTTTGATAATTACTCGGTATTGTGTCGATTCTAAGAAAGGAAAGCTGAACGAGAAGGGAAATTGGAGGAGGAAAGTTCCTAGCCAATTCAGGGCTACAGTAAATTACTGAGAACTCGCCTAAGTGTAAAAATTAAGGGCTAGAAAAATTTCAACCTGAAACATTAACGAAAAAAAAATCATAAATTCAATAGAATCAACTATAATAATTGCACAAACAATACAGTGTGCTTTACACTTAGCTTACTCCATATTTCTTAATATTTCTAGTTAAAATGACATAGTACTCAGTAAATTTTGTTTCAATTACTGCAAATCTTTTTTTTTTAATCACGAAATTTAAGTTTTTATTTTTTAAAATTTTTATATGCCCTATTTTTTTGGACCGTCTGAAATTTATTTATTTTTTTTTTCGACTAGAATTCTTTATAGAAACACGTGAAATAATTGGTTTTTTTTTTCTTCATTCAATTGAACTTATACACAATGTACTTTTATCGAGTGTATGAATTTAAAATAAATTTTTTTTTTTTTATCTGCAATGGGCGTTGAGAGTTCGATGAACAATAAAAGAATGAAAACATAATTAAATTCCGTGGTTAGTCCACTCAATCAAATAATTGCGCGCTCGGTTTGTCTGGATGGCGTTTAGATTACTGCTTACAAAGGAATTAATTAAAGTCTTAGTATAATATAAGCTAAATGAAATTCACAGGCACGATCAGCAAATGCATGAGAGGCTTTTAGGATGGAACATTCCAGCGGAATACTCAGATTTAGTACATCCCTTCTGGCGTGGATTCCTAGCGCCTCCAAAATACTGGCATATTTGTCTCGCTTTGATTTACTTCATGATGATGTGCTTGTCTTTGGTTGGAAATGGCTGTGTCGTTTGGATTTTTACATCGTGAGTATACTCAACAACAACATTAAAAACATATATAAAATACATTAAAACCTTGACAATAACTTTGTGCAATAAATTATTTATTTTATTCGAGTGAACTTAAAGTAAGTTGAAATAACTTTTAACTCACTTAAAATCACGTATTCCATTAGTGCAAAGTCACTACGTACACCATCCAACATGTTCGTCGTCAACTTGGCGCTCTTTGACCTGCTCATGATGACAGAGATGCCACTGCTGATAATCAACAGCTTCCTCGAGCGTCCCATTGGCTGGCAGCTTGGTTGCGATATTTATGCAGCACTTGGCAGCGTATCTGGAATCGGTTCGGCGATAAACAATGCGGCGATTGCATACGATCGATACAAGTATGAGCAAAATTACTCATGAGTAATAACAATAATTTCACAATGACACTCGTTCGCAGAACCATTTCCTCCCCGATCGATGGGCGTTTGAACAGCAAACAAGCGGCAGTTATCATCGCCTTGACGTGGTTCTGGTCGATGCCGTTTACAATTCTACCCATGGCCCGCATTTGGGGACGATATGTGCCAGGTACTTGCTTAATTTTCACTCTTGTTTGTTCATTTATGATTGATCGATGAAATTATTGCTTCAGAGGGCTTCCTAACAACCTGCAGCTTTGACTATCTCACTGACGACTCGGACACCAAGGTGTTTGTCGCCTGTATCTTCGCCTGGGCCTACTGCATTCCCATGGCTTTGATTATTATTTGCTACTCGCAGCTCATCGGTTCTGTGCGCAAGCACGAGAAGATGCTCCAGGAGCAGGTAAACTCGAGAAATAACGCGTGATAAGCAGCGAAATTTATTTATTTTTGTTGACAGGCTAAAAAAATGAATGTCAAGTCACTCCAGTCTAATCAGGACAAAGAGCGAAGTGTAGAAATGAAGATTGCTAAAGTTGCATTCACCATTTTCTTCCTCTATGTCTGCTCCTGGACGCCTTATGCCATTGTTGCCATGACTGCAGCCTTTGGAAATCGGTAATTCGTAAAAAATATAAGTTATAATTGATTAGAAAATTATTCAGCTAACCTCAGATTCAAAATAAATCCTTTATTCTCTCATAAAAAAATTATAAACTAGATTGTAGATTGTTCTTATTGATCTAAAAGGTATTTAATAATTTTTTTATTGAATGAAGGTAATGTTTTTTGTTTTAGAAACGCTCTGACGCCGTTTTCCACGATGATTCCAGCGGTATTTGCGAAAATAGTTTCCTGCATTGACCCATGGGTGTACGCTGTTAACCACCCGAGGTAAATGTGGAAAAGTTTGAGGTTGATCGAATGGGAAAGATGTGGAAATTTTATGGTTTTGGGATTTTTTAGGTATCGACTGGAACTGCAGGAGCGATGCAAATGGATGGGTATCCATGAGCCTATTCCAGCACCTGATACCGTGTCAGCGGTGACTGAAAAGGTGAATGCCGAGGAGGCGTAATGTTGAACGGTGAAAGGATGCGAGAAGGAACCTTGCTCACCAACGAGGGTAGACGGGAGAGTCTGCATTGCCAAGCACCACTAGTGCAGACTTGATTCCCGCCCCTAGCAAGTGAAATACACACAGCTGTTGGAAAAATATTGTAATTGTGTCTAAGTTTAGTACTGTATGTATTTTAATCATAAAAAGCAAATTTAAAAATCAGTTTTAACTGCGTTGTTTTGTATTATGAACTGTTAGCTATGCGCCCCTCCTCTACGCTGAATGATAGGGATGAAATGGTGATACTACTTGAAAATTAGAGGGTAAGTGGAATGATAAAATGTATGAGTATTGTGTACCTTTGCGATTGCTAAATCTCAAACCGGACAGACCATACAACAGGAAAAAATTTATTAAAAGATCAAAGTGTAATTGTATACATCTCCGCTCCTATTTGTCGCAGGATATTTTTAAACATTTTCACAAGTGTCAACACCTATATTTTTTGTAATTTTAAAAATTATTTTATGAACAAATAAAAAAAAATTAATTCGAGTTGTGGAAAAAAGTTTATTCAAGGTCAGAAAAATTTTCCATAAATTTTAAAAATTATTTTATGAACAAATAAAAAAAAATTAATTCGAGTTGTGGAAAAAAGTTTATTCAAGGTCAGAAAAATTTTCCATCGAAAAACTTCCCGATTTTCGACGAAAAAACGGCCTGAAATTACCGACCCCCTATAGGGCTCTGTAACTAACTTTTTTGTTTACAACAATAGGGGGGCGGACGATGGCTCTATGGAAAGATAAAAAGTTACCGACATCCCTGAGGCGATGGCT
>MVJL01009775.1:0-11633 GCA_002156465.1 Macrocentrus cingulum
TGCCGACTAAAAGAAAACCGGAATTAATTAAATAAATATTAGCTGCACGTTCCCTCCGAACGCCACACAGACTTTTTTCAGTAGTTTCTTCGAATCGTTTCATCAATATCACTATTCGTGATATGTGAATAGATGGTTTAACAACTTAATTGTACTCGATATCCAAATTTCTCTATTGGCATCTAAATATCTGGTAAGAAATGATAATTTTGAATATTGTATATAATTGTAAAAAATTGGTAGTAAACATGGCAATTTACATGTTTATTTTCATTTTACTTCATGAAAAATCAAATTAATTATTTTTTACCATATCTAACATAAAAAGTTTGACGTTCCAACGCGATTAGGCGGGGAAAAAGTGTCACTTTTGTTTCTCACGTCATCGGGTTATAAACGAAACCCGATGCGGGAAAGTATAAAAATAAACACGCACTTAGTATCTTTTTAGTAGATTTCTTAGAAGTCTAACTATTGCAGCCGTCCTCATGGCGCGACAATAATCTTGGTTGTTTTCTGACTCAGCTCGTCAAACGATTCAGAAAATATATTTGGTCAAAAAGTTTATATAAGTACACGGGGAGAAATTGGTAGTAAAAAAATACGTTGATTTTCGGGAGAAAAGTACCATGTAGCAGAGTAACCGAGATCCATCGAGACGAATCAAGTAATAAATAAAATACACGAGACAAAAAATAGCCACACACAAGATAAAAAAATAACTAGTTGGATATCTGTCAAAATTATGTTCAAAGTAATTTAGATTGTAGAGTCACAATCTCGTGATGATTCAAGTATACCGGGAAAATATATACATACACACCCAGGGCATTACGTACTAGCGTATAAAATTTTTTCTATCTGCGGCGCTATAGCGGAAAAGGTCCCAAGACAGTGTAGCGCAAAAATTACCAAGACACATAGGAAAAAGGCCCCTGACAGTTTAGTTAAATTTATCGTTCTATAGATAAATTTTTTTAGTGTTCTCTATAGTATAATTTATGGATATTTTTTTTAATTAAAAATTATTATTGCCCACCACATTATTTGTCATTGTAGTTATCAAAGCCAATCAAATAAACATTAAATATGAAATATATAATGTTTATATTCTCAAATGCTCGTCTGGAGCCGGGACTCGAACCCAGAAACCTTTAGAGTACGAGTCAACTGCTCTAACCACTGAGCTACAACAGCTTAAGTTAGTGCAATGCATATAATGGGAATTTTTAGCATGGAAGGGGCTAAATTGATGTAAGGCCCGACGAAAAATGCCGGAAACAGTCGAGCGATATTACTCAATGTCTATTATTGGTAAAAATTTTGGTTACCTTGGGAAAACCTTTAGCTCAACGGAAGGTAATTTTTAAATCACACCTCAGGGAATATCTGTGTGCAAATATAGAAAATATTAAAATACCTGGAAACGCAAAAACTTTTTTAAACTGCAGGATTATTTAATCTCTCATAAAAATAATATTAAATCTAACGCTAGCAGAAATTCACCTATTATAACGCGTACTTTTTACTGGAGATAGATTTTACCACACAAGCTTAGTAAATTGTTTGTGCGGCAAGGTAGTTTTTTTTTACCTAAAACGGTAGTTTTTTCATTTAAATCGGTAAAAATAGTGATAGTGTTACGAGTGGGTCCCGCGACTGTAGAGATAAATACTCAGTATTTTTGTAAACATTCAATTTTTTCAATTGATATTTTGACTACACGCGGACTTCGCCTGCTGCGTCGTTTGGTAATACCCTCGGTTAGCGGCACAAGTAAGTCGAACTTTTCGCGCAGGTATGGTAAAAAAAAGTATGCGTAAATACCACGGAAGAAAAGTAAACTATCGCATAATTACACGCAACCCGCGTGTAATTGTTACCCGACCCACGAATGGTTCATTTGTCTTCCTAGGTGCGCAATATACTATATTATCAATTGCACAATGTTTCTGAATGTCCCCTAGAAACATATCCAACAATCTGTAATACGAATTAAAGTCTTCCTAGGTGCGCAATATACTATATTATCAATTGCACAATGTTTCTGAATGTCCCCTAGAAACATATCCAACAATCTGTAATACGAATTAATAACAAAATATTAATATTTCTCAGGAATTGTTAAGAAGATTTTCGGAGCAAAAATCAACCAGGAAGGTATCCTCGGTGAATTTTCGACTGGAGAAATCCTAAATCATAATGAAGAAATCAGGAATTGTTAAGAAGATTTTCGGAGCAAAAATCAACCAGGAAGGTATCCTCGGTGAATTTTCGACTGGAGAAATCCTAAATCATAATGAAGAATCTCAATAAAGTACTTCTCGGACTGTTGTGGGTGTTTCTGGTAGCATTCGAAGTTGAAGCACTAGTTGGTGGAAGACAAGGCAAGCCACTGATACCACTACAATCAAAGTCAATCAAGCTCCCCATCGACAGCGCGTTAGACCGTGAACCTGTCTTTTTAACCGACCTGAAAGCCAAGTGCGATGGAATAGAGTATGTAGATCGAAATTTTCATGTGTTATCATCTATGGGCGATACACCAACCCGCCTGGCGAATGATATGATGGCAGGTAAAAAAAAATTCATCATAATTCAGGGACACAGAGGATCGGGCAAGACAGTCACACTTACAAAGATGCTGAGCGTACTACGGGAAGAATCCCCAACCACCCAGACAGTCTTCTGGGACATGAATAACTTCCCCGCAGACTATCTGTATTCCGCGACACCACCGAACACAAACGAAGGTGTGTCGGGCGAGCAGCTCTATAAACTCGTCCCAAATTTGGAGGCCAATCCACCGAGAGTCAACCTTCTTGTTGATAATGTTGACAAATTACCGGCGGAAACTAGATCGAAATTTTTCAAAGATCTTCAAGGCTTCATGCGAAAAGGAACTGGAGTTGTACTGACCACCACTGACCAGAACCTGGGCTGGAAGCTTGGACAAATTGAAACAGTCGTAGAAATTCCCGGGCTGAACTCCGTCGAGATCGAACAGTTTATGACGCGGCACTGGGACAAGGAACTTGGTGTGGAAACGGCTGAGAAGCACGCAGATTACGCCAAGGCTGTGGCCAAAGCCCTGGAAGGTGATGCGATTCCCAAAGACTTCAGGACCATAAAGGAACTGAAAGCGCTGCTCGTCGACGGGGACAGGAACGTGTTTTCTGGGGAAAAAAAGTTTGTTAGTGTGCGAGAATACGCACTGGGTGAGACATCCAATCCGCAAAAGCGCTGCTCGTCGACGGGGACAGGAACGTGTTTTCTGGGGAAAAAAAGTTTGTTAGTGTGCGAGAATACGCACTGGGTGAGACATCCAATCCGCAAGAGGTGTTGAAAATGCTCGATGAGGTGAAAATCAACAAGTTGAAGTTGATGGAAATAAGTGCGAGAATACGCACTGGGTGAGACATCCAATCCGCAAGAGGTGTTGAAAATGCTCGATGAGGTGAAAATCAACAAGTTGAAGTTGATGGAAATATTAACCGCGTCCTCGGCTCGGGCAGATCTCGTACGTGAGCTCGGTATTCGGGCTCTGACGAAAGTTCTATCCTCTGAATACCCCATCAACGACTCGGCTGGACTTTATTTTTTAGACCTTTGTTTATTAGGATCGACAAAAGTTCAACATTTAGTGGAATTTATGAAGGTTGACTCTGCCGGGCAGGAAGTCTTTGTCCACTCAGAATATGAGCGCTACTTTGCGGCGAAATATGTCATAGACCAAATGAGAGCTGGTTCGACCATTGTACGCGAAATACCAAAGGAAGTCTTTGTCCACTCAGAATATGAGCGCTACTTTGCGGCGAAATATGTCATAGACCAAATGAGAGCTGGTTCGACCATTGTACGCGAAATACCAAAAATAATTTTAGCGAATCCAAAGTATCACGGTATGGCAGAGTACCTGAATGCAGCAATAATGCAGGATGGACGAAAAAAATATAAACCCATTTTCAAATCGATGACTCGGAGTTTACAAAACAAGGTACTTGATAATGCAATTGTTCACGGGTTCGATGAGATTGCTGCGGCTGTCACGAAAAAAATGAATAGAGGGGGAATGCTGCAAGATTACTTTGAAAAATCAAATTCTCTATACGAATCAAAATTCATCAATAAATTTGGTATGATGACGGAAACTGACAGGGTTATACAAAGTGATTTACAGGAAATGATCTTTCGAAAGAATATGGATAAAACGATAAAAACAATACAGAAAATATTTTCGGCAAGTGTGATTCGCGGAGACCAACCATCGTACAATTTGTGGAATTACGAAAAATTCCCTAAATATTTGGAAGAAATAGTGCTAGCGCAGCCACAACCAAACATAGAGACATTTAGAATTGTCAAAAAATACATACCAACTGAGAAATTCACGCCAGAGTTTGCTAATAAACTCGTGCACACGGCCGTCAGCCATGAGTGTATGGACATTCGTGTGTACAACGAATTGATTCAGCTGGGTGCAACACCGTCAACGTTTAACGTAAATGGCGAGACTCTGGTCCATGCAGCCGTGAAGAATGTCAATGCAAAATTGTTGAAATTCGTGATCAACGAGTTAAAAGTTGCAGTTCCAACTGCACCAGAGTCTAAGCTGCTGTTTACAGCCCTCGATACCAACCCACTGAATCGATACTCGGCTTCTGACTTCTGGAAAACAATGGAAATTTTGGTCGAGCACGGTATTGAAATTCCTAAACGCAGCAATGTTAAAAACTATGCGCCAACTGCTACTGAAAAGGCATCGCCGGCCTACAAATTATTCACCGGTGAGGCTGATTCTGCGAGTCGAATGGTTACAGACTTAAAGCTGTCATCAGCACTTCTGGACGAAGTTTCTCCCAGCCTAAAAAGTTACCGACGGAATGCCGTGCTGTCAAGCATTGGTGAGAGTCTCCTATTAGACAAAGCAACATTAACCGAAATTTTGCTAGCTTACCGAGGTCTCGATACACTTCCACCATCCGAACAGTCGGCCTATGAGAATTGTGTCAGAAGAGCGTTAAAGAGTGACGCCGAACGTGGACTGAGTTCCACGCAAAAAAGCCGCATTGTGCAAGCACTTTCCGCGAACATAGCCACCAGGGCCGACATCGAATTTACAACGAAATTCATTGCAGACAGTAATGTAATTTCAGCGATTGGCGATCATGCATTTACGATTGAAAATCAACTCCAAACCCGAAGGACCGAAAACAAATCGCCAGAACCAAAAACGCATGAAAATCCACTGCTAGAAGAAGCTCTACGAAAAAGATTTCACGAGTATCCATATCCAGAGAATCGGGAAACTGAACCATCAGCATCAACATCAGCAACCAAAAGCAAATTAATTCCAGTCGTCAATGAGCCCGAGTTTGAGGGTATTTTTAAAACATCACCGGATGGTAAGCTTCTGATTGACTCGAAAAAGTTGCAAATGGTGTCATCAAAGCTGAAAGACACTGATTCCGTGAAACTTGAAAAACTGTTGAAGCTAAAAAAGGAGTGGATAGATAAAGGCGCGAAGGTATCCTCGCCAGCGGAAGTGGATCCACCGCAGCAAGACCGTATTTCCTCTTGTGGAGGCGCAAGTGTCGCCCGCTGTCTCATCACCGACACTGAATACAACGACCTGGTCACGGTCACTGAAGAAAATGGCAGACAGATTCGAAAATTGTCTACGGAAAAGTACATTGAACTAGCCGAAAAAGTTCAATACACTGACCCAGCTAAATTCGAACAGTTGATCGAAATGGGCAAGAGATTGGTCTCGACAGAGGGGGCAGTGCTCGTAGGTGATTATACGAGTTTATTTTGGGATAAGCTAGGATCACCTGAGATAGCGGAGCGTTATAACGTCATTGGGAGAGACGCAACAAGTCAGCATCTCGATGAATCAGGTGATTACAAATTAAATGATCATAAGAGTTACTTTTGGGATGCTGTGGAGTCACCTGAGATCGAGCGGCGTTATAACGTCTTAGGAAGAGACGTAACAAGTCAACATCTAGGTGAATTAAGTAATTTCAAATCAAAGCTTCTGGCAGAATCCTCAGGCAGTAATGACAAGTTACTACATGAGTCTGATCCGTACAATGAACTTTTTCGACCACGAAACCCTTCACTGGGAGGACTTATCGATGATCCTTCCATAGCTAGATCGCGACATGTTAACGGACTGACGAACGCTTACTCTGCCCCGGATTTCCGGCCATTACTCGTGGATGAGCATCCTCTACAGGACCCTCTGAGACATTCATTCTCTGGTTATTCAGAGCCCTATGATGCAGCATTCCGCTCCCTGGACACGTTGCCTCATCCATCCGTCCCTATTGGGGAAGTAAACAGTTATAAACTTCCTTCTATTCCGGACATTTCAACGAGTCATTTTCAGCCCAAAATACCGCTGCGATTTGGCAAACTTGGCGGCTGATTTTAATAAATCTAACAATTATAATAACTGTAATAGTGATAATACAGGCAGCTGTTATTTGACTATTATATACATATATAAAGATTTTGATGGTTTTGGGTAACTAAATTTTAAGGTTCATTTTGTCAGTGGGAAAATATTAACAATATTCATAAGTACGGTAAAATAAAAAATGGTTTTGTGATTGAATTTAATATGATTTCTGATATAGTAACTGCATTTTTTAGATTGCAGCCTTTCATGCTTTAGTGTAAAATGTGCCTTCTTTAGTACCTACATTATGTGATGGCACTAGTGTCATGCACAAAGCGAAAAGATTTCAATTTTTGACGAATCATTGTACATGAAAGTAGTATTTAAATTGACTAACAAAAAAGATGGATGCTAAACGTGACATACAGCTGTATAAAAAGGCACTTAAAAATTTTTTGTAATGGAAAAAAACAAAAAATTTGAAAAATTTGAAAAAAATATATATATATCAAAAGTATGCGTTGCTAAAGTTATTTCGGTACCCATTGTTTTCTTAGTTTTTTTTTTATCTTAACGACTCAACTAAAAATAAATGTTGTTATCAGCAGAAGTTGGTCTCTACCACAGAATCGAGACAGTTGAAGTGTATTTGAAAAAAATAAAAATAGAAAAAAAATAGACCCGGCCTTTTTTTACGCCTGGAGCGAAAATTTTCAACGACATTTCTTATATCAGCGTGTTCTAAAAGACTTTTTCGGCATTTGTTACAAAAAAAATAGTGTCTGGCACGTGCGCAATGGCGGCAATTTCGCCAGCGTGCAGTGCGTCTCGATTCAGGACTACATTCGCAAGGACTCGTTTGATTGTAACACTCGCCTTCGGCTCGTGTACAACCCCCAAACTCGTCCTGCGAATGTAGTCCTGGTTCGTGATAAACTTGCACGCTGTCAAAAAATTGCCGCATTTACACACTTGCCACACAATATACTATTATTTCGCTGAGAATCTTATATCATTTAAAAAGCCGAAGCCTGTTTAAATGAGTAATGGTATTTAATTATAATAGCATCATACAAAAGAAAAAAAATTTGAATCAAGTAATTTGATGCATTTATTTTTTTTTTCAAACGTGTCTGTAGAATTTTTTTGAAGAATTGATTTTTTCGCTGTTTTTGAGCCTATATAGCTATCAATAAGTTGTTTTTTACACTAGCTATCTTATCAAGCGTGGTATTTTAAGACACAGACTTCGAAGCAAAATCCATTTTGGGGACACACTATCATCAAAAAAAAAATCTAAAAATAATTCCAATGACAGGTGCTGATTGTTTTGATGTTCACAGTCAACGATAGAATTTTTTCAAATAATACAAAGGAATTTTTTTCAATAAAACCACGTTTTTAAGGGTTTATATCCAGTTTTGAGGGTGAAAAAAAAGTTTTTATATTAATGTTTCATGAGAAGGTATTTTATTTTACGAAAATTCATCAATTCTGAATGTAACAAGGTTTTCTTTCGTTAATTGTAATGTGACACATTTTCGAAATTGACTATGTGTCTGACTTGAGTTGAAAAAAATTTATTTTTTCGATTATTGATGTGAACACACATAGTCTACCGTTCACCAAGGGGGCAATAGAGGTCATTTCGAGGTAAACATACTATTTTATTCATGTCGGGACGAAAAGGGGCGATACTATCATCTCATTAAACATCGGTGTATGATACAGGTTATAGAGGACTCCGCGAGCGAAGCCCCTGGTAAGTGGTTGGGGGAGAAAACTCTCCTCAAATGAAAAAACTGTAATTAAAATTTAAATAAAAATTTAACTACATGAAAAATAAATTTATCAAAAACGAATTACAAATATTTCGGCATATCCTCATAGTTGAGATAATCAAAACTAGTACTACGTTTCAAAAACGTGGAATATAAAACATCCACGGTTCTCGTAAGTTGCGTTATACCTCATGATTTATTATTCCGACGAAATTCTCAATAATTCAATAAAATAAAAATATCCAACTATTCATTTCTCACCGTTATGTACTGTCGCTGTTCCATCTTGAAAACATGACAATAACTCTGTATCATCCGTAAGTGTCAGATCCTTGACATTGCACAATGAAATGTTTGATTGAGAAAGAAAAATAAAAAATAAAATATCTGTTTGAGTTCGTCCATGTCTCTGTTTGAATTTAAGAAACTTTAATTTTAAAGCTTTTGAATGCGAGTTCTACTTTTTGTCTGAAAAAACGTGCAACATTTTGAAGTGAATAAAAATTATCTCTAGAGAATGTGCAATTACATCGAGTTTTATTTTACGATTTAGCAAAAAAAAAAAAACATTTACATGTATCTTCATTTTTATTTCTTGGTACCAGGGCCACTCTGATAATCATTATCGCAAGTAATAAAATACATCGACTCTAAAAATAAATTTTTTCCAACAGCAAGGCTCAAATACTGCGTTGCACTGCACGAAACTGCACGGCGGCTCGCGTCGTCATTCGTCACTAGATTCCTACTTTTTTCAACTCTGCTGATGCACCGAACCGCGCATGGCTGAGTTTTGATCACTCGCCTCTCAGAAACGAGTGTTTGCGCCACGTTATCAAAGAACTATGTTCACCTTTCTTCGAAGCAAGCATTTGTGACTCGGATAAAAATCAATTTATCATTTTTCAGTTAACGAGTAAACAAATTGCAAAAATATCCTCTCAGTCAAGTCCATGTGTAAAGTGTAACAAATTTTGGTGATGAACTTTGTTCATCTCAATCATCATTAGATTACATCAGTGCTATTTCGGTAAGAAAATTTTTACAATAATAATTACACTAAGTATTTTTGGCGAAAGAAAAAATCTATTGGCTCGAAATCGCTCGCTGGGTTCTGTCTTACAATTACGACGTTCCAGAACTAGTCACAACTGTGAAGGTAAGCATGAAGATGATGGATATCGCCTTCATAAGTGTTCTATGGATGATTGCACTGATCCATCCGAATTTTGGAATGGATAATGACCTTCAGCCCCAAGTCAGCTACACGGAAGAAACACTGAATCGCAAGTTTGTAATTCTCAACGGCCACAAAACGTCTCTATCCGCCATTTACGGCTACAAACGTCCACCCGGCGGAAATTATCAAACTGGGTATAAAGTTTCACGTACTATCGAGTTAGGCGAAGATGTTTTGATCAGCCCCAGTCCTCCAGACATGAACAGCATGTGCGCTGGAGGTCGCTACACGGATCGAGAATTTTCTCACGGCGTAGCAGAGTACCAATTGGACTGGGCTGCAAAAATCGTGGACACGCCAGGTGAAATTGTGAAAAGTATAAAAAATTATATTACAACTGATGATAGTAGTCAATGCAAGCCGCTGTTACTACTGGGCAGCGCCGGCTCGGGCAAGAGTGTCGCACTGGCGCGGATTCAGCATCTGCTGGCCGAGGAGACTCCGTCGCTCTGGACAGTTCGCGCTGATTTAATGAAAAATAATGATTTAAATGAGCTGACACTCCAGGGCATAATCGATCGAGCCGTCGGGTCAGACTTTTCCGAGTTGTTTTTCAATGTCCTCGAGACAAATCCCAAGAGAATCGTCCTGCTGTTTGACGGCATTGAGCACATGACTAGCAACCAGGCATCCCGGGTAGTGCAGGCCATCACTGCTGTTTCGGCGAGGGGTGCTGTTACAGCTCTGACCGGACGGAATCATATTTTGCCTTACCTCGCAACCTATCCAGTCGATATATCTACGCTGAGTGAAATGATGCCCCAGGAGACCGAGCAATTCCTGTACAATATCTGGCACCGGGAAGTGCTGAACCTCGCAACCTATCCAGTCGATATATCTACGCTGAGTGAAATGATGCCCCAGGAGACCGAGCAATTCCTGTACAATATCTGGCACCGGGAAGTGCTGGAGGAACTGCCGGCCAGACCGTCGACGTCTACTTTCCCCGAGGAAACGGGGGAACGACTGCTCTCCTACGTGCAGGCTTTCACTCACATGGTGTTTGAAACAGAACTGCCGGCCAGACCGTCGACGTCTACTTTCCCCGAGGAAACGGGGGAACGACTGCTCTCCTACGTGCAGGCTTTCACTCACATGGTGTTTGAAACAACTGTGCCGCGGTATCCCGTACCGCTGATGATTCTCGCGGAAATTTTCACCCGCCAATCAGCGATGATCTGGACGACACCGAGCGAGTATCCCGCAACCTGTCTCGACTACGTGTTTAACCCGCACCCATCTGCACCAGCGCTGCTCTCACGCCTTGAATAAATATATTCTGTATGAAAAAATTGTGGAACGGCTGCGAGGGAATTTGCGGGACTTTGGGGAAGAGTACGGCATTTTGGCCATCGCCAATCAGGAGCTGCTTCTGCCGATAGAATTTGATGGGATGTATCGTCGAGCCCTCAGAAAGGGACTTTGGGGAAGAGTACGGCATTTTGGCCATCGCCAATCAGGAGCTGCTTCTGCCGATAGAATTTGATGGGATGTATCGTCGAGCCCTCAGAACAGTAAGGAGCAATGTACAATCAGCAACATTTATTACTTTTAAATCAGATGGACAGCTGGCATTCCTTCATCAGGAAATTGAACATATATATGTCGCAAAGTTTTGCTTATCGCAGGCCGTAGATAATAAATTACGAATAGCTGTACTCAAAGTTATGTTTACAAATTCACAGTATGAATCTATACGAGAATTTTTAAATTTCCGAGAGATAATAAATTACGAATAGCTGTACTCAAAGTTATGTTTACAAATTCACAGTATGAATCTATACGAGAATTTTTAAATTTCCGAGTACCTGCATTATCAACAGAATTGCCAAAAAGTTTGCAAACAAGATCCGCGTTGGCCACAATCACAAATGTAATTAACGACAACAGAATTGCCAAAAAGTTTGCAAACAAGATCCGCGTTGGCCACAATCACAAATGTAATTAACGGTGGTCATGACAATTTATTTGTCTACATCTGTGATAACTCGAATGTAATATTCAAAAAACAAGATCCGCGTTGGCCACAATCACAAATGTAATTAACGGTGGTCATGACAATTTATTTGTCTACATCTGTGATAACTCGAATGTAATATTCAACAACCGTGAGAAGTTTATTCAGACATACCAACAAGTAATGCGTCACGAATCCCGAATATATAATGACCAAACTGACCGAAAAGTCTTGGGCAGCAAAGTGACT
>MVJL01009782.1:0-11896 GCA_002156465.1 Macrocentrus cingulum
CACTCAAATGTATACAAATGGTAAATGAAAACTAATAAATCGAATAATATGAATGTATTTTCAAATATTGGGAATGATGAAATTAAATGTACCATTTAGATTTACATGGTGTATGACAGAATAAAAACTGCATAATTTTAAATATTGTTTTTCGTTGTTTTTACAATTTTCCACTGTTCACTTGAGATCAAAAAAATAATGACGGAATAAAAACTGCATAATTTTCAATATTGTTTTCATTGTTTTTACAATTTTCCAATGTCCACTTGAGATCAAAAAAATTGTTTAAGAAAAAGTTTTGGCTGCTGGACAACTGACAGAAGCCGGATGAGAACCTAGAACTATATTATTACTCAAGTTTGTAGTACTTACCTTTAAAAATTGTTTAAGAAAAAGTTTTGGCTGCTGGACAACTGACAGAAGCCGGATGAGAACCTAGAACTATATTATTACTCAAGTTTGTAGTACTTACCTTTATCGGCACGGCTGACCCTCGAATATTTTAAATTTGAGGTATAGAACAGAGTAACTACTAAAGTAGTAGTAGTAGTATATATTTTATATTTTCTATACCTTTATCGGCACGGCTGACCCTCGAATATTTTAAATTTGAGGTATAGAACAGAGTAACTACTAAAGTAGTAGTAGTAGTATATATTTTATATTTTCTACTGCGTACATTTCAAATCTCTGAAAAAATAATATTTAAAACCTAAAGTATATGACAGAAGATTCCTGGAATCATAAGTGAATGCGAGTTTTAACTCTGACTTATGCAGGTTTAGACTGACATATGGCTGATGAGCATTGTTATTTGAAAAATAATTAATGGTTACCTGGAATCATAAGTGAATGCGAGTTTTAACTCTGACTTATGCAGGTTTAGACTGACATATGGCTGATGAGCATTGTTATTTGAAAAATAATTAATGGTTCTAATTTCCAAGGGTCTTTTCTTGCGGTACCTGTTTTGAAAATCTAGAAGATTCCTGGAATCACAAGTGTTATCTGACTTATGCAGGTTTAGACTGACATATGGCTGATGAGCATTGTTATTTGAAAAATAATTAATGGTTCTAATTTCCAAGGGTCTTTTCTTGCGGTAGCTGTTTTGAAAATCCAGAAGATTCCCGGAATCACAAGTGTTAAGCAGCGGATGCAGGTTCAAACTGGTTAGGCATATAGACATATGGCTGATGAGCATTGTTATTTGAAAAATAATTAATGGTTATAATTCCCAAGGGTCTTTTCTTGCGGTAGCTGTTTTGAAAATCCAGAAGATTCCCGGAATCACAAGTGTTAAGCAGCGGATGCAGGTTCAAACTGGTTAGGCATATTGTTGATGAGCATTGTTATTTGAAAATAATAGAAAATCCAGAAGATTCCCGGAATCACAAGTGTTAAGCAGCGGATGCAGGTTCAAACTGGTTAGGCATATTGTTGATGAGCATTGTTATTTGAAAATAATGGTTAAAGTTTCTCGAGGTCTTTTGTTTCCATGGGGTACATATTTTGAAATTGACAAATTGACTTCACCTGTCTGTTTGCCTGCGCACAACGTGTGTGCGTGAAAATAAATTTTGAGGGGGTCAAGAGTGTCTCCTAGTTTTCTGCAGTCAGTTGATTTTCGAGATAGACGACGCACACACAACGTTAGTGAAGATGGAAATTTACTCCTAGTTTTCTGCAGTCAGTTGATTTTCGAGATAGACGACGCACACACAACTTTAGAGAAGATGGAAATTTTTCTAGATGTGAGTGGGTACAGAAATTGTGTTGGAAAATTCATTAAGTTGATTTTCGAGATAGACGACGCACACACAACTTTAGAGAAGATGGAAATTTTTCTAGATGTGAGTGGGTACAGAAATTGTGTTGGAAAATTCATTGTGACTGAAATGGGTGGTGCACGAAGTGTAATGGAGAATAATGTTAAAGTGGCACAAACGTTTGCTCAAAGATTTCATCCTCCGGTTTGCTGTGCTCAAGATTAGGTGGTGCACGAAGTGTAATGGAGAATAATGTTAAAGTGGCACAAACGTTTGCTCAAAGATTTCATCCTCCGGTTTGCTGTGCTCAAGATTGATCTGTACATCTATAGTCAGAATGCCATCATGACTCTCATTATTTCAATTGTTGGCGTGAGATACAAGATGTGAGTGGGTACAGAAATTGTGTTGGAAAATTCATTGTGACTGAAATTGGTGGTGCACGAAGTGTAATGGAGAATAATGTTAAAGTGGCACAAACATTTGCTCAAAGATTTCATCCTCCGGTTTGCTGTGCTCAAGATTTATCTGTACATCTACAGTCAGAATGCCATCATGACTCTCATTATTTCAATTGTTGGCGTGAGGCGCATGTGGCGTATGATGAGCTCGATAACATTTTCATTATCTGTACATCTACAGTCAGAATGCCATCATGACTCTCATTATTTCAATTGTTGGCGTGAGGCGCATGTGGCGTATGATGAGCTCGATAACATTTTCGACTCGGCACTCGATAATCGAAAGTACATATATGTCTATGGTGCTGAGAAGCAGGCGTTGATAGAAGAGATATTCAAGCCTAAAGCACCTGTGCTGGATTTAGAGGGAAGTACATATATGTCTATGGTGCTGAGAAGCAGGCGTTGATAGAAGAGATATTCAAGCCTAAAGCACCTGTGCTGGATTTAGAGGGTTTTGGCTGTCCAAATTTGGGTGAAATTGCAGAATACA
Source organism: Macrocentrus cingulum (assembly GCA_002156465.1). NCBI lineage: Eukaryota > Metazoa > Arthropoda > Insecta > Hymenoptera > Braconidae > Macrocentrus > Macrocentrus cingulum. The sequence continues at coordinate 2,724 of MVJL01009782.1, forward strand.
TTGAAGAAGCAAGGTTGAGGCAGGGTATAGAAAAGGAATGTCCAATGGCTAATGCATTTTTATTATGGTTCTGGTCTAACTGTACATCTACAGTCAGAATGCCATCATGACTCTCATTATTTCAATTGTTGGCGTGAGATACATGTGGCATATGATGAGCTCGATAACATTTTCGACTTGGCACTCGATAATCGAAAGTACATATATGTCTATGAAGCTGAGAAGCAGGCGTTAATAGAAGAGATATTCAAGCCTAAAGCACCTGTGCTGGATTTAGAGGCACTCGATAATCGAAAGTACATATATGTCTATGAAGCTGAGAAGCAGGCGTTAATAGAAGAGATATTCAAGCCTAAAGCACCTGTGCTGGATTTAGAGGGTTTTGGCTGTCCAAACACATATATGTCTATGAAGCTGAGAAGCAGGCGTTAATAGAAGAGATATTCAAGCCTAAAGCACCTGTGCTGGATTTAGAGGGTTTTGGCTGTCCAAACTTGGATGAAATTGCAGAATACATTGAAGAAGCAAGGTTGAGGCAGGGTATAGAAAAGGAATGTCCAATGGCTAATGCATTTTTATTATGGTTCTGGTCTATACATTTAGATAAACTGGAAGTATCTGTGATGAAGTCAATTCAGATGAATTTTTATTATGGTTCTGGTCTATACATTTAGATAAACTGGAAGTATCTGTGATGAAGTCAATTCAGATGATGAAACAATTACATGATTTATCCAAATTAACAACGATAGATATCAGTCAATTGCCCGTAGAATATCATGCAGATGTGCTCGAAGGATATTGATCAAGCTTGGCCTAAACTACCGAATGAAATGCAAAAAAATCCAGCGATGAAGCGATGATGGGCTACCAACGATGTCAAATCCATTTTGGATCGACTATTTCCCAGTTTGACGGGCCGACGCCTATGGAGAAGGATTGTAATATGTGCAAATTGCTGCAGGGTATAATAAGTAGGGAGTTCGGCCAATAGGAGCTTCGAAAAGAAGGATTGTAATATGTGCAAATTGCTGCAGGGTATAATAAGTAGGGAGTTCGGCCAATAGGAGCTTCGAAGAACCTTGGGACGAGGGATCTGTAGTGGTTGGAGGGGATACTTTGAGCTGCAGAGGTTGAGAGCAATGCTATTCAGTCAGTCGTAAATTGTGAGCAATTCAAGAATCAGTGAAAAAAGATGGATGTAATTATAGATGCGCAAGGTTTCAAGATACCGAACAATGAATTTGTGGTGAAAGAGTTGGCGTATACAACTTGCTCATATCCTCCTGCTATGGATATGTTGGATGAAGAATTGGAAGGATATCTATTTTTACCGCCATGCGTGTGGTCAGATTTACCTGCAAAGTACAAGTGTATGAATTCCTGGCTCACGCGGAATTATCATGGTCTCATGTGGAACTCTGGAAACCTTCCACAATCGAAGCTCAGTGAGATTTTGAAATATATTATGGATGATAATGTGAGTGTCGTGTACGTCAAGGGTGCTGAGAAGAAACAGTGGATTCAAAAAATGATTGGATATTCAAAAACTGTCATAGATATGGATGATTTGGAGTGTCCGTCTTTGCGTAAAATGGTCATCCCACGGAATTGTAATGATCATTATATATATGGTGTGCTCAATGACTATGTATGTGCGTATGGAAATGTACAAGCTTTGAAGAAATTGTTGCGAGTGAATAAACCCACAATTGTCTAGAATAAATAGTTTCTATAATAAACAATCAATTTTGACATAAAATTCATCTTTTATTTATTTTTCACATACTGATTGTACTTTTTCTCCAACACAGAGTTTAAAATTCCACCAATAAATTGAATTCTACGTTGAAACCGATCTCGATCTCGAGCACATTCTTCCCATGGTCCACAACGAGCAACTCTGTACGCATAAGTCCAAACACACATTATGTGGATTTCATTTAATGTTTCATCGAATCGTACCGACATGACCACTACTACTTATAACTACTTATTTAAACAGTCAATTATAACGCGTGAGTTGCAGGTTCGAAACTGCTCACAGACACAAGGATGTGGCTTAAGAGAGTTTTATCCTGGGACGGAAGTTCCCCCGGGAACCTATCAGGAAAGATAGTTGTGACGTGGATAGTTGTGACGTGGTTTTTTTTTTTCAGTGGGAATCACTGTGGACATGCGCACATGAGCAGATTAGTTGGTAGGGGCTTGGGGTGTGCGTAGTGGTGGATTTTAGTTTCGTTCCATAATAAATACTCAAGTAATTCAATTTAATGGTTGTTTAGAAATAGAGCCATCTTGTACGTTGATGATGAAGAAAATCTTAAACTAGTTTTCTTACATTACCACTCATGGGGTTGTATTCAATTACGCGGTCATGTAAAATTAAACAATAGGCTGAAGTATCAGCAGGGAACGCATCAGCGGACTCAAACTCAAGGCGAATATCAACCGGACCGGATTTTAAAGCCTCATTTTGCTTTGAACAATCTATAACGATTAATGGCGCATATTCGCGAAAATCCTTCTTATCGAGCCATGGCTCTGAAATTTTATTATAATAAGAGGATTGAAAGTATGCATACATACTGTATAATGCAGCATACTGATTCTTCGGAATATCAAGATTTAAATTACCGTATGGATAGCTCTGAGAATTTAAAAACAATTTTAAATCACGGATATTACAATGATCAAAGCAGCTAGCACTCTTAAGGGGTTTATTCTTCCGAGCAGTTTGGAATCCAACGATGACATATCGAGGCTTCTCCAGTTGTGTAGATGTCTTTACGACCCACACATGTTTCGATGCTGCTGGTAGTAGTGGGTACTCATATAATTCCCAAGTTCGGAAACCCATAGTGATTGTCGGATCTTTGCCAGTATAACTCAATAGTTGGACTTTCTTCTGATCTGCCACTCTTATGTAGGGAACCATCCATTCAAGTTTGGTGAATGATATCTTGTACTCCTCTGCAGGCTCTTGAATAATGGCATTGTCATCTCTATTTGATCGTGTGAGGATCAGCTCATGCTTAGCATTGACAATCATTCTCTGATAGTCCTCGGCAAACCCAAAAATCATGCTCAATGGAATTGAAACATCAAAGTATCCTTGTGCATCAATTAATTCAACACCTCCATCCAAGTAAAACCATCCAGCATTTGCCATTATGCTCCTCTGGCTCGGGGTAAGAGATACATAATTCTTCATAAGCGTGGTCATTCCAACATTTTTACATCGATCAATCTCAACGGCATTCAATTCGTAGCGAATTTCCTCAAAGAGATAGCACAATGCATTGTTGACAAACTTAGTAGTTGCAACCGGGGTTGTTCCATCCGCTTGAGTCAAGCGACCATAAATATGTAGTGTGCTTTGACTTGGTAGGAGGAACAAATCCTGGTGCTGAACAGCAATACGGATTTCATCATTATTATTGTAGGTTGACGTTGCATAAGGCTGGTGTGCATGGATCTCATAGTGTGCGACGGAGTCATCAAAGACTACACGCTTCTGGATCGCCAAAATTTCCGCCATCTTTGTGCTGGTTTGTAGATGATTATACAACAAAATTGAACTTTTATATACGGGAACGTTTTTTTTCTGCGCGCACTTTTAGTCCTAGACTCTTGAGGAACTGAATGTTCTGCAGTGTTAACACTCTCGCTGCCACAGGATGACTGTTGTTTGTTTCCCATGGTGACTGGGTTATATAGCTCCACCCAACCTTATTTTCAATCACAAGACCCATTACTGCCCCTTGACATGTAGACGAATGGTTATAGTTTCACCTCGAAAGTTCACCAAATCACCATCCTGATCGACTATTCGCAGCTGCAAGTTGTGTATAGTCTTGACGGTGACTGGAAGGTAAATGATGTAAGATGGCGCTTCCACAATCTTATATCCTGGTGGCACACTGGGAAAAAATTCGTGAATCGTATGAACCTGTCTGCCATTATTGTATGCTCCAGCAGAAATATTACACTCTACAAGGAGTGAGTTGACTTTCAAAATGGCTACCGGGCGATCTGATGAATATTTGCGGTTAGGTTTGAGAATCTGCGGTTTAAATCCCAATAATCGACCAATCGAATCATGCGGGAGAAAATTCACTTCATGACTACACTCGATTTCGCTGCACAACGTATTGTTATTTGCCTGCAATTGTATTTTTATACCCAAATCATTCACTACTCGATTTAAATACTCCTCAATATTATCGATTTCATAACTCCCCATGGGTATGGTTATAACATGCTTGCCCACGTAAAACTTGTCACTACCAATATCAATATTTGGAATCGAATTAAATGTTAGCAACTCCACTAACCCCACTGTATAATTTTTCGATGGAGATAACTCAATGGGCGGAAAATAATTAGCCTCCAGCGTGGAGCTTGTCCCCGATAAAGTCAATGTTAGCGACTCAGACATTTTTACGATACTGATTGGATTGTTTATTGTGCAGCGCAATTTATAGTTTGTTACAGAGAAACATTAGACATAAATGTCCGCAAATTACAGTATTAAATTGTTGATATCGCATATGATTGAACTTGATAGTGCTACCAACACCGAAATATTCCATCAAATCTTCAGGTGGTCGTAGATCTCCAAAACTATCAAAGTATGTAATGTTTCGTCCAGCCTTTCTGTATGCAACCCAATGCGTACCCGGTCCATCCTTATCATCCAGGTTCACAATGGCTGCTTCACTCTTCAGTGGGCCGGATTTTGGTAGGTGGTTTCTCATGTAAACACCTCTGAAGTTGGGTATCTTGAAGATTTCAGCATATTTCGAAATATCAGCATCCGTCAGAGCTCGATGTGGTAGCATTCCTAGTTTTTTGGATAGGGTTGCAAGTGAAGTCCTAAACCTGTTCGATATGGTTTTAAGTGCAGACCTTTGCCCAGGGCTATGGCCTCAATCGTCTTATTGTGACGCTTAGCTTCAGTGAGTTCATGTTTCGCGGCATTGGCAGCATTGACGGCTTTAGCAATTCCCGCAGCACCACCTGCTAGAGCTCCTGTTGCACTTAAACCGGCAAACAGTGGAATTAGAAATGCTGGCAAGAACCCCCCAATTTTCGTTGGTACTGGAATAACTCGTGGGATGTGTATCTTCTTCCGTCCACCAGCTGCCTTGACAGCCTTCCGTGCACTCATCAGGGCTGTTTTAATGGGATTTTTAGGTCCCGATTTCACTAATTTTCTCGCTGAGGCGATGATTGATTTGAGTGAATGGGTTTTAGCACCCTTGCCACGTTTTTTAACCATCTTTCTCTTCTTGAGGGCACCCCCACACTTTCTACGCAGACCACTCCTACGATGTTTGACCTTTTTCCTTCTCTTACCAACACCTTTACGACGTTTTGTTCTCCGCTGACCAACACCCAAACCGAGTTTAGATTTGGTCTTCATGATGCCTGCAACGCTCAATGCCGCGGCTCGTTCACCAAGACTCGAATCCTTAGCAATAACCCGCTTCCAAGCTGCCCTGGCGAGAATCTGATCGGCTTTATTCCGGGCGACAATGTTGTCCTGGTCCTTGGAATACGCTATGTCGTGTTCTTTGCAGGCAGCGTCCAGCGGATTTATTCCTGAATCCCCGCGCGCTAGTCTCTTTGCCAATTTCGTTCCTGGACCACAATACTGGTAACCGGGCACATGCAATTCAACTGGTAGCTTGTTGATAATGCTATTCAGAATACTAGCACCTTTCTTCTTCTTCTTCTCCCGATAGCGACTATTCACAATCATGGATGAAGCACAACTAATTCGTTTTGTGTATAAATATCCAGTATATACCCATCTGATTATCAGTCATGCGCGAAGCATTAAATCTATCACAACCATGGAGTTCAAAAAGCAGAAAACGCGGCTACCAATCATTAATTTTGATCGAGTGGTGGGAGGAGGAAGTGTTGAGGAGAGGGGGAAACGGCATGGAGAACTCCTACCCAATAGTGTGCGAGCAGTAATCTGTGGACCATCAAATTGTGGTAAAACGAATGTGATCTTAGCACTACTTATGGATCCGAATGGTTTACGTTTCGAAAATGTGTACATATATTCCAAGTCACTCAATCAGCCAAAGTACCAATTCTTGCAACAGCTGCTTGAAACTGCAGGATGCATTGGATACTTTAAATTCAGTGTGAACATGAAGAAATCTTGAAACCTGAAGACACCAAACTCAACTCAATCATGATCTTTGATGATGTTGCCTGCGAAAAACAGGATAATATGAGAGCCTTCTTTTGTATGGGATCTTGAAACCTGAAGACACCAAACTCAACTCAATCATGATCTTTGATGATGTTGCCTGCGAAAAACAGGATAATATGAGAGCCTTCTTTTGTATGGGACGGCATCGTAATGTGGATTGCTTTTATCTGTGTCAAACATATGTGCGTGTACCCAAACATCTCTTTCGACAGGATGAACTTAACCTCAATGTATGGGACGGCATCGTAATGTGGATTGCTTTTATCTGTGTCAAACATATGTGCGTGTACCCAAACATCTCTTTCGACAGGATGAACTTAACCTCAAACATGTCTATGATGACCATGTAAATACGGACATGACATATCAAAAATTTCGTGATCTATGCACGAAATGTTGGAAAGATAAATATGGATTTATCGTGATTGACAAGGATAGTGCCTTGGAGAACGGTCGCTACCGAAGGGGTTTCGATTGTTTCATAAATATAGACGTTTAAATTCATTCAAACATAGTTGAGTGACAACCATGAACGTATGAACATGGATACTGTAAAGTGGAATCGAGATATTGAAGTGCTGCGACAGGTTGCGAAAGCCAGTGATGCCATCCGACAAAAGTATAAGTTACTCAGATCGAATAGACAGCAGGCTGAAGAATCCTTGAACACTGCTCTCAAACCTGTGGTTGCTCCACTACAAAAATTAGTCCATCAATCGGAAAAACGACGACGTGCTTTCAAGAAAGAACTGATGCCTATAAAGAAGGAGGAGGAGGAACAGAAGATTAAAAAAGAGGTGAAGAAGAAAGAAGATAATGATGATGATGATGATGATGAAGATGATGATGATGATGATGATAAAATTAACGAATATGATACTGATGCCTCTTTCCACAGCGTTGATGAAACAATGAGAGAAACAGGAAAGGATAAAGAAGAAGACGCAGCGAACTTCATTGATGATATCGAGCTCAATGGATATATCGAAAGTATGGATAGAGGTCCAAGTGCCCGACAATATTGTGGTGTTTATAGAAAGAATGGAAAATTAGCAATTGGTGATTCTCTAATCAAATTCAAAAATGGTCAGATCAATGTTGCAAGTCAAAATTATCCTCAAACTAAAGGGCTTCTTGAGCTGCTATTTTCGAAAGACCCTGATACTCAACTCATAACACCAGAAGACAATAATCATTTTCAAAAAATTCTTGAAGCTTCTCTTGCCCACAAGCGTGGATTTTCACCAAATCAAGGTTTAAGAATACCAAGGACCCCGAAAATGAAAAAATTTATGATGATGATGATAAAATTAACGAATATGATACTGATGCCTCTTTCCACAGCGTTGATGAAACAATGAGAGAAACAGGAAAGGATAAAGAAGAAGACTCAGCGAACCTCATTGATGATATCGAGCTCAATGGATATATCGAAAAAATGGATAGAGGTCCAAGTGCCCGACAATATTGTGTTTATAGAAAGGATGGAAAATTAGCAATTGGTAATTCTCTAATCAAATTCAAAAATGGTCAGATCAATGTTGCAAGTCAAAATTATCCTCAAACTAAAGGGCTTCTTGAGCTGCTATTTTCGAAAGACCCTGATACTCAACTCATAACACCAGAAGACAATAATCATTTTCAAAAAATTCTTGAAGCTTCTCTTGCCCACAAGCGTGGATTTTCACCAAATCAAGGTTTAAGAATACCAAGGACCCCGAAAATGAAAAAATTTGTGGCACCACTTCGAGGATCAAGAGAAAAAAAAAATACATCTGGAAGAGGCTTGCCAACTTTAAAAATTGCCCGTAAGCGAGGTAGGGCAGATTATGTATACTGGGATGATCCTAATGAGTTGGTTGATCGGTTGCGATTGCTGATGGCTTCCCAAGCTGCAGCAAACAATGGTCACGCAAACGAGATTATATCTATCATTGAAGAATTGAGGGAGGCAGGAATTATATATTAGGATATGCAGATTGGTGATGACTCCATTTGATTGTGAACCTCAGTGCAATCATGAACTTTAAAAATTGCCCGTAAGCGAGGTAGGGCAGATTATGTATACTGGGATGATCCTAATGAGTTGGTTGATCGGTTGCGATTGCTGATGGCTTCCTGAGCTGCAGGAAACAATGGTCACGCAAACGAGATTATATCTATCATTGAAGAATTGAGGGAGGCAGGAATTATATATTAGGATATGCAGATTGGTGACCTGAGGTAAACTAACACTTGGAGTCACCAATCATGAGTGTTGACATCTTTGGAAGGCAGCTGTTCAAGCGTGCTAGGACTAGTGGTCCTGTGAATGTTGGTGTGGGTTTCAAAGTTACCCCGGATGGTCGTTATGATATGAATAGCAAACGATTGTGTAACATTGGTAATCCGATAGTGGATAGTGATGCAACCTCTTTAAAATTCAAAGTTACCCCGGATGGTCGTTATGATATGAATAGCAAACGATTGTGTAACATTGGTAATCCGATAGTGGATAGTGATGCAACCTCTTTAAAAGTAGTCAAACAGCTGGTGAGTGAGACAACAAAATCGTTTAAACGTGATCTAGATAGTTGCATCAAAGCTATTGGATCATTGAAAAATCTGGTATCAGAGCAATCTCGACGCATTACTCAACTGGAGGTGCGAGTCACAACGTTGAAAGACACCAGTGAAGACAGTTTGAAATTGGTTAAGAATTTTTCCACAGAACAGGATAAAAAAATCAAGGATTTGGAATTACAACTAGAATATAATTTTAATGCAGCAGCGCAGCTAATTAATAATCGCTACTCCAAACTAGAATCACAACTCACCAGGCCAGAACATGGATCTTAAGAAGAAAGTCATTGCCCGAGAGCTTCATAAGGCTGCTCGCAGGAATTATCAGCGACGTCGAGTGGAAGTTCGCGGGATAGATGAGACATGGCAAGCAGAT